>JAMKCH010005166.1:0-44510 GCA_023653785.1 Ophioderma brevispina | reverse complement strand
CATAGCGGCGAATCTAATTTTCTATGTGGTCTATGCACAGTATTTTTTCAACACATAATTCTTACTGTTTTAGTAAATATGGAATTGGTCAAGCTTCGTTTACTCTACTCATCTATTGAATGGAACATTCAAGCATCCATATGTTAAGGTAAACAAAAAACAAGCAATGGTAAATAAGTCCGGAGTGTTTTCACAAAGTATTTCAAGAAAATTACAAACCTATTGATTTTTAAAAAAAACGATAATGTGTTTATTTGCTCAACTTTGTCATTTTCATACATGTATATATTTGTAGCATGAAAAAAAGAAAAAACATGGTGATTCGCCATACGCGAAGCGGTCGGCCGCGCGTTAAGTTTTGAGAAAAGACCATAACGGGAAAATGGCGTAAGCCTATTTTTGTTTGTTTTGGGAAGTATAATTTCGCTCTAAATTCAATGGAGTTGGTGAGTCTTTGGTGCACGTGCTTGCCGTTGCAAGGTATATTTAAAAAAATTGGTCGAGACGATCACATCATTTCTCAAACAGTGTCATCCCCTCTCTTTCTTTTCTTCTGTAGAATGTATCCTTCAAAAAAATTCCGACGTTCGGGGGGGGGGGGGGGGGGGGGTGCCAAGGCACCCCTGGCACCCCCCTGGATCCGCGCCTGTACGTGCTTGAGGGTTGTGTCCCCCCCTTCCGCAACCTGTGCAATGTTCGCTTTCCAAAACATATTTCCCATGCAAATTTGATAGAATTTGACAATTTGTAAGTGGTTGTATGAACTATGGTTTTAAAAAGTATAATGTAGTTGATGCAAATTAATGGGTTAAGTCTTTTGAGTTAATCATAATAGTGTTCATGGAGAGTTACAGGGGCATTTCGTGATCCACAACCTCATCCCCCAACGTAGTGAACATACCTCATAAAAGTTGAGATTTTTATATCATCTAAACCCTTAGCCATAGTAATCCAAGCGTACCTAATCTTACGTGCAAATTCGGCCGTATCTTTGGTACAGTTAAAACAAACCAGAAAACTGCTAAATTGGAAAATGATCAAGCTGATTGTAAAATGCTTGATTCAAAAATTACCACATGTACAGGATTTTTTTGCAGAGATGATCTATATGGATCCCGGGTATGGATCTGAGTGTAATTTACTTACTGGGAATTATTTTTCACTGATGTTTTAAGACGTTCTCTTTTGAACTTGTGAACTTAGATCTCCCTTTATTAGTGGAGTATAGCAACAGTTCCTGGTGATCAGGGTTTTTCCATAAATGTGTCTATTTGCCGGAGTATTTGAGGCAAGATTGCATAGGTCTCCTCTACCATTGTCAGAACAAATTCTCAAGATAGCCAAAATCTTACTCAAGTCAGTAAGTATAAAAAGTGATGGGAAATAAAGTTTAGTTGTAAGAAATGGGAAATAAGATGGGAGATAAATTTAGTTGTAAGAAATTCACAATTTTGTATTTTCTGTCCGTAAATGGACAGAAATTACAGCACAGTGGCCTTTGGGACCTTGGGAAAGAAGGAATTGCTCATTACACAAAACCGAAAGGTCACAAAATCTACTAAAATTTTGTGAATAAGCCTTTCTCAAGGATATCTAGTGAAACATGAATAAAACAGAAGGTGCGGGAATCACAAAAAAGCACCTTTAATATATCAAGCGGCCCTTGCCACTTTCCAAAACACATTTTCTCATGCAAATTTGATAGAATTTTAAATTGGCAGTGGTCCACTTTATAATTGATGCCCAACCATTTTACAAAACAGATTGTTTTGTCTGGTGTAGTGGCCACCCTGGTGCTACACAGATCGAATCTGTGTTAGTGGGATATTAACACCACTAACAGAGAGGAAAGTGTATTGAAAACCACTACACATCTCTCCCTATTACGCAGTTTTGTAGACACCAAATGCAATTGTTTACATGCCTACAGTCTTCCTAATACAATAAAATGAATCAAAATACTAGATCTATCACATCGATGCAAAATTCCAAATGCATCCTTAAAACAATCTTTTAATGCCAATATCTGAAAATCAACGAGAAATTGGAAATTGTGCATAGAGTTTCAAAAGTCCTGTGTTATTATTGACATTGAGAACAAAGGAAGATGTCAAGGAGTATTTTCTCACCCAATCAATTTTGGGATAACTATTGAATGGAGGCTAAATCGTGTTGTTAGTACTGGCGTGCACGAGTGCACAAACAGGTTGTACTTATTGCATAAGCACGATTAAAGCCATGGGCATGACTAAGAAAAAGCTGTGTTTTGTAAACAGAAAAAACCTAATGAAAACACAAATAGTGTCGGTGTGAGTCGTGAGTTGTGGATAGACAGAACTAAACATTTCAGATGGGAGTACCCTGGTGCTATGTTAAGCCGTGTGGGCGGGACTGAGGAGAGTAACCTTGTATACTTTGTCCGGCCTGAACTAACGGAGTGACGTCATAGCGTTCGCGCAGCTATTGTGTATTGTTCGGGCACGCCGACTTTGGACGCACCGCGATACAGCTGCGTTCTGCGATTTGCATGTTTAAGACTGCTGAACCATGACATCACTCATTAGTTCAGGCCAGACGAGGTGTATAGTATTGAGTTTTCGAGAATCTTTTGATAGTCCACAGCACCAACATTTAAAATTGTATGGTAATTAAAAAAATAGGCCTATAAAGAAAGGGGAACAGACTGAAAAAATCAACCTAAGGTGGCGACCCAATCACATACAGCTGATGTTCCTACATGATGTTAATCTCCCTCACACAGAAGTTATCACTATTATAAAAAAACGTTCTCGATTAATATTGAAAACTGAATTGAATTGGGTCAGCCGTTTGGATAGTGGGTATGACAAGTTGCTAAGGCAAAATTTTTGAGAAGTAGGAGTTCAAGTTGTCTTGCTACTCACAAGTAAGTCAAGTTGTGTTTTGATATCTATTTCTGGTCAAAATTTATGTAATTTAAGGGCTAATTAAGCACACTTTGTTGGGCGGAGAACTGCTTTAAAAAGAAGAAACACGATTTTTCCGGTAATTCTGCATTTACTGCACACGGATATGGCATAAGAAAATTACAAACCTAGAATGCCATTAAAATCCTTATATTGTCAAACAAAAAGTGGGATGTTGCTCTCTCTTTGTTTTTTTACAATCCACAGATTTAAACTTTAAGGGGACTTTATAATGGCATGAAAAAAAATTACATAATGAAAAGGAAAATCACTCCACGAGTTTGAAAACAATTTGGATTGTTTACATTATGAAAAAACAGGATGTGGGATGTGATATGGATTGGGTTGGCAGCATAGAATCATCACATTTTTATTTCCTTTTTTCTTTTCTTATATCTGCGGGGCAGCCGCATGATCTTATAATGCTTCTCTCGATTATTTCTTTCTTTTTCTTTTGTTTGTACCTCACTCCGACCTCGCTTAAAATGCTAAGTAGTGCCAGATGATTGGTTTCAGATTGTAACGAGGAATTGGCCACAATTAACTCCTGACCCAAGGTTTTCCTATTAGGGTGCTCACAGTTTTGGGCCATAGGGGTCACGTAGGTCAAAAGCGGTCATTGTCGCGATAACACCATTTTCCCTTACTTCTTCCCACAGTTCGCATGTTGCATCGATTGCCATTCTGTCACAGTGATTGCCGGATTGCTGGCCATTTGGCGTCACAGATTTTGAATCCAAAGGCATTTAGGGGCCAAAAAGGGGCCAGTCTCTCTCATCCCTCTTAATATTTCAAAAAAGTCACTTGTGTTACACAGTTGGCATTGATCTGACCAGACTCGTCAGGACTAAAACCCATGACCCAAGTGCCATTACAGGGTGTTCACGATTGGGGGTCAAAGGTCACCACAGGGGTCATTTTATACAGGTCAGTCGCTCTACCCTTCCTTTGCCTGCTCTTCTGCACCAAACCAATTGCTATAATCACTAGGATTGGTCAGGAAGAACCGCGACCCAAAGGCCCAGATTTGGTGGCAGCAGATTTTGACTACATAGTCATTCAGGGGTCAAAACCAGGGGCAACTCTCTAACACCTCAATTTCAACATGCAGCTTCGGTAACAATCCCGCTACCGGCGCGCCCCGCCCTATTCGTTTCAAGCAAATGGCCAAGTACAAACTCGCCCTTAGTATGGTAACAACTCGCCCAGGTACCAAACTCGCCCAACATATACAAAATAGGCCACAGGTAGTATCAACTCGCCCAACGTATATAGTCTACAAAAACTGGCCTGGTTATTTAGAGATTTATTTCTTTACCTAGCGTTAGAAGCACGGCTAGGTCTTGTATTTGTGCGAGTCTTTTCTTCTCATCTTCTTGTTTTCCACATCCAACTTCCCGTAACTTTTCAAAAATGCTACTAGCTGCCAAACGGGTTTATCCGATTGCCCACGAAAACTTGGGCAGAAGAACACTGACCCAAGGCCCCTAAGGGGTGTACACAGATTGGGGTCAAAGGTCACGGTGGGCCGATTAAAGGGGGCACTCGTCGGAACTCTATAAAAAAGCCTTTTTGTTACACAAAAATCAATTGCTATAATCACCAGACTTGCTCAGAGAACCGCGACCCAAGGACTCCTTGGGGGGTTGGTAAACAGATTGGGGTCAAAGGTCATGTGGACCGATTAAAGGGGCATTCGTCGGAACTATAATTTCCTTTTTGTTCCACAAATCAATTGCTCTAATTACCAGACTTGTAAGAAAGAACGTGGACCCAAAGACTTCCCTATGAGGTGTACACAGAAATTTTGATAGAAGGTCATTAAGGGTAATTAAGGGGGAACAACTTTTTCGGTCTGAATTTCAAAAAAATGCATATTTTGCTATATTCAGATGATGGTCAGTGACTCATGCATATGAAGCTTGAGACCCTTCACCCAAATTGCTCAAATGGGGGTCAAGGGTCATTAAAGGGGAACGTCAGGTCTTAATGTGAAAATCCTTCAAAAATCATACTGCCATTTACAAGGCTACTATGGTCACGTGACTCATGATATGAGCGTTGATACCCTATCACAAAGGTGTTCTCAATATGGGGTCAAAGGTTAATTAAAGGTAACTTCGGTATAATGAAAACAATCTTCAAAAATTCATAGATGTCATTTGCAAGGTACATGGTCACGTGACTAATGCATATAAAGCTTTTAGACCTTCACCAAAGGTTGCTAATATGGGGTTCAAAAGGTCATTTAAAAGGGAAACTTCCGGTCTTAATGTGAAAAATCTTCAAAGATTCATATCTGCCATTTGCAAGGTTTACCATGGTCACGTGACTCGTGTATATGAATTAGCTTGAGACCATTCACCAAAGTTGGCTCACTATGGGAGTCAAAAGGTCATTAAAGGGGATCTTCGGTCTTAATGTAAAAAAATCTTCAAAAAATTTCATTCTCTTATATGCAGGTGACCATGGTCACGTGACTCATGCATACGGAGAAGGCCTTCAGACCCTCACCAAAGTTGTGCTCCAGCATGGTCAAAGTCATTAAAAGGGAACTGCCGTCTTCATGGGAAAAAATCTTTTAAAATCATATTTGCTATATGCCAAGTTGGATGATCATGTGAACCATGCATATGAAGGAGCTTCAGACTCTTCACAAAATTTGTGCTCGGCAATGGGTTAAATGTAATGTTCCCCCCGCTAGGTTCGTCTCTTCGAGCACAATTTCCTCTATTCTTTCTTTGTACCTGGCTTCAAAAATGTACTAGAACCAAAAATACTTGTCCGATTGCAGGCAAATGGACTGAAGCAACCCACGAACCAAGGCGGGACTATGGGGTGTACACAGATTGGGGTAAAGTTCACGTGGTCCGATTAAAGGGGAATTCGTCGGAAACTCCATAAATCCTTCTTCTGCACGAATAAACGGGGCCTATGACCACAAGATGTTGTCAGGAGAACCAGTGACACAGGGATATGGAGGGACATAGAGTGGGGTCAAAGGTCACGTGAGCCGATTAAAGGGGCATTCGTCGCAAACTCTTTAGAATCCTTCTGCCACAGAACCTAAACGCATACCACCAGCATGTCAGAATAACCACTGGAATCAGGGTCCTGTGGGGGTGTACACAGCTTCAGGTCAAAACGGTAACGTGGCCCGATTAAGGGGCATTACGTCGGACCTTTATAAAATCTTCTGACACAGAATAAATGATATGACCACCAGCTGTTGTCAGAAGAACCACTGACCCAAGGCCCCTTATGGGGTGTAACAGATTGGGGTCAAAGGTCAATGGGACGATTAAAGGGACATTCGTCGGAACTCTATAAAAACCCTTCATCTGCAACAGAATTAACCCGCACTATGACAACAGATTTGTAAGGGAGAACCTTGACACAAGACGCCTATGTGTGTACACAGATTGGGGTCAACAGATCACGTGGGCCGAATAAAAGGGGCATTCGCCGCGAATTGTCTATAAAATCCTTCTTCTTGGCCATAAAATAAGTGTTAAGGCCACCAGATGCTGCAGAAGACACGACCAAGACCCCTTATGGGTTGTACCAGAGTCGGCTTCAAGGTAACGGTGAGCCGATTAAACAGGGGCATTCTAAACAAAAATATTCCTATAATCAATAGACGTGGTTCGAGAAACACTACCCCGTAGGTGACTGTACATATGCTTGGGGCAAAGGTCGTCAGTGGTCAGCAAATTGCCACAGCATGATATACTCGTGCTTCTAAAGCACAAACAATCGATGCCTAGTTTCTTTCTTCTTCTCCTTTTAGGTTATCGGACCCGAAAGACCCCCCCAAGATACGCCATTGCAAGGGGCTATGGGGCAGTGTGATATTAATATTGCAAGAACTCATTAGTGTTTCTGTATAAGGTCCGAATGAATCAAACTCATAAATAGTCCCCAGGCAATTGGCAGTGGCAGCGCTCTCTGCAGTCAATGAACGTTTCAAATGTTTGAACTGAGCGACACCGATTGTAGCATCGATATGGATATAAGTTCCGGCGGGGAATGACCTCCAATACCTAAAAGTTCTGGGTGACTTACCTCAAATACAACACTAGGAATATCAGATTTCGCCCAAATGGGTGGCCGTTCCCCTGGTGCACCTAGGGTCACGCAGGTAAACTTTAAATTTCCATATTTCCAGGTATATCGCAGGTTTTCATCGGGCTTAGCATTATTAGTAATGTTTTCCCTTCTTACCATGTAAACATTTTAAGATTCAGATCGGCAAAGGTGGAAAAATCATTCAACATCGGTCGACATCTCAGCCTTTACTGAACATCATTTACTGGAAATCTAATCACCCAAATTTTCCAAGGTTCCTAATCGCATGCGCAGCGTATTGACCGCCCTTGTGTGATGACGTCACGGGCAAATGAACCGATCGGTTCGAAGTTTTGTCGAACCTCGTTACGTCACAATGGCACGGTAAATTTGTATTGTCTTAGCGGGGATCATTAGCGCTAATTTAATTGCATTTTCGATCTCTGGTGTCCGGGTCCTGCAATCTTTTTTGGCATTGGGCTTGCCACCTTATCTCAAGCTATAAATTGGCAATTTTTGCACAGAACCAGGTCACAGATTGACTTCATTTAAACTGTATTTCTAATCTGTAGTAGGGCTCTTTCTAATGAATCTACTTCTAATAATAAATATTCTAAACTCAATTTATATTTTTAGTTTTAACCCTACATAAACCTTTAGAAACCTTTGACGGTCTTGATATGATTATGCTCCCGGGGATATGCTGTAAACAAAATATGAGGTGATGTGGTTAGTTCTGCTGAGCATACCCTTTTTGTCTGTCATTCATCTTTTATCATTTGGACCCATTTATCGTATATCACTCACGTAATGGTATGCCGCTGTACAGGGACTTTGTATCCACAATACGCCAACACCAAATTAAAGTCATCTGACATCGTCAAGAATTACAACACTTACCTTAAACAGGACTCTGTAGCTTCTTACAATACTACAGAACAAGAATCCGCACATTGTTTTCATCATCCACGGCGAAAAAATGTACTAATCGGATGATTTTTCAACTCAGAATTATTACTCCATAAAACTGTCATGAGTGAGTGTTTGCCATGTTCGGAGTTTGACTGGTCAAAGGTCGACCACCGTTGGTTTGGGGATTCTCAACAACATTCCGATTCTATCCATCTAAGTCACTTTTTGGTGAAAGAAGGTGACACAAATGACCCAGTGGAGGATTGGTTTTAAGATGGCATTAGCTTATTGTGGATACCAAATCCCTGTACAGCGGCATAACCTTAAATGTTAGCTGATATACGATAATGTCCCAATGTTTAAAAGATGAATGAAAGACAAAATGTTAGCTCAGCAGTATTGATTGCCGATCTTGATCGGCAGATCGGAAATCTGCCTGATTTTGGTCGAATCGGCATTGAATCGGGATGGGAGAAAAGTCATCAGCTACCGATCTACTCACCGATCTCCCAAACTGACAATTAAAAGCCCAAAGTTTACTAAAATCAAACCAGATTTTTTAAAGCTTACCATTTATATTTTTCTATGTGACGACTACATTATATGTCTTTATAAATGCGCTGCCATCATTTACCGCAAGAAATCTTTGTTGTTGTACACTAGTCATTTCTATTACTTTTGCGTATTTTTCGCAATACTTCTGAAACGGGCGGTTTTCCTGGGGTGAAGATGCTCCAAATACTGGAAAATTCCATCAACATCTACAAGACGGCAATGAGCACGTACAAGTAGTCATTGCAACCATTGTATGGCCGAAAGGAAGACTCCACGTATTTTCCTCATAACGTAATTCATCAGTATATGACAATGCTGCTCATTATTTCTTCATTAAAATTCATCATGTTTATGCTCATTTGATAATAATTTACTCTTTCAACATTTTAAGATATTTTATATTTTATCTTTATATTAATTTATTTATTAAAATTATTTATGATTTATACTAATTTTTTATAAATGTCAATAAATATGACGAAACATAATTAAAAGGATAATCAGTCAATCAAATAAAATTAAAATAAAATAAAAACTCAATATACAAAAAAAGTTAAATAAGCACATACCACACAAATTCAAATTAAATAAAAATAAAATAAATACAAAATATATTTTTTAAAAAATGAACCTAAAAAATGAATCTAAAAATCTTTTATATACAAACTATTTATTCTAGCTATGGGATTTTGTATAGGGAAGTCTAGCATAACCCAAACTCCACTATTCTAAAATTAAAACGTCCTCTAATGACGTCATCAGTGACGGCATCACTTTCAAAGTTTTATAATACTTAACTAAAACATTCTTACACCCACACCCACCTTTACATACGCACCTACCTACATATCGAATACCTACGGACCTACACACCAAAAGAATTTCCATAACGGACTATACTTCAATACACAGTAGCCTATGGAATTAAAAGTCACGACCGCAATTCGAAGAGTGACACGGCAGTCGCCGCCTTTTGCTATTTTAAAGTGTCACAAAAAACAGAGCGTCATCCACATGAACCTTCAAACATAAACTTTATCACGAAATTCCCAACACTGGTAAGACAACCTCACTCGCCAGACACAACGGCGTTGAGTAGGACCTCTCAGCACACAAGTGCCACGTGCCATGTTTATACATAAGTAAACAAAAATAGCTAAAAAATCAGCTGCACAGTGGGGGGTGAAATAATTGATTTGATAGCACTAGCACTCTAACTCAAATTCCCACGACTTAGCTGTAACCAACCTCCTGACCAGACCACGGCGCTGAGTATGACTCTCACACAAACGGTGCCACGTGCCATGCTTGATAACATAATAGCTGGACATCAGTGGGGGGTTAATAATTGATTTGATACACTAGCACGCTAACTCAACATAACAGAAAACTGTGTTTAGTTACGTTAACAAATAGACACTGGCTTGCGGGTAAGTGAATGATCGAGCACTGGGTTTTGACGTGAATATCCTAGACTGTCACATGAATATTGTTTTTCAACCTCGTGCTAGAGGGTAAATGGTTAATAGGTTAGTGTGAATTTCACTGCGATTTTGGTGCCATTTCTAATTTACAAATTAATCTGAATCGTTATCTGATCGGTCCGTTCAATAAAACATTTTATGATCGGAATCGGTAGTACCGATCTGGGGCTGGATCGGCCATCACTACTCATCAGAACTAGTGATGTGGTAGATCACAAAATGCACCTTTAATTAAAGTCTGACTCGATTTCCCGGGAGGGCGCCCTCAATTTTTGAAACAAATTGTGTTTTTTGCATATACATAATTCCTGTTACCTATAATAATCCTGTGTAAAAAAACTAACTCAATCAAAGTCCGTCATAGAGAAAATCGCAACTTTTTTTAAAAACTTCCGGATCCGGAAATTTTATAACATGGTATCCTATGCACTGTTTATACTGTCATAATTGTTTACTGCATTAAAAAAATGAAAATCCGATTCATCTTTAACTTTTATTTTTTTTTTTTTTTTTTTTTTTTTTTTTTTTTTTTTTTTAATTAAGAACACAAAAAATATATCTTTTCGAAATCTCTTAGTCAGACTTTAAGGTTTCTGAAACTAGTCTACTTGTTTCCGTAGGCATTGCACTTCATCGTACCCTACCTACTAGGAATAGTAGTGCTATCGTAGCGGAAAAAGCCAGATCAACCTCGGGCTAAACTAGCTCTATCCAAATCATTCTCAAAAGATTTTGAACAAGCGGTTTAAAGGACCGCGCGGGCTTTTATTACCGTCGACAATAGGTGATCAATTGGCAGGACTTCAATCGATCATAGTCACTGCACTGCTACTCATACTTGCGTCGGACCTTGTAGTCTGGCTTTGCCTGGTCACTGTATACCGCGCTGTGTTACTGCTCATGTCAAATCGATGCTGCACATGCGCAGGCTCTACACATCCCCTCGGCCGAGGCAATCTGAGGGCCTGGGGTTAGACTGCATCTCTCAGTCCTCTAATATACCCGCCGACACTGTGCTGCTATCGAATATATCGTTTGAAGTCCTTGACAACTTGCAAACGAGGGGCCGGACTCAGGCTAGCCCTGGGGTCCCGGGAAGACATTGGACCGCGCGCAGCCTGAGTGGGTTGGCATATCCCCCCCCAAAGATTTCGTACAGGGCACCAGCATCCTGTGCAATTATTTGCACCAGATTATCATAGGTTAAAGTTAGCGCAATTTCAAGTCAACTTCAACAACTAGATGGCATAAAACATCTTGTTTGCTTGAAATCTGGGGATTTTGACGCAGGGTTTGAGAATTGTGTTAATAAAAAGTATATCTTAAATGGTTTCGGCGGGGAACATTTTTTTTGATCCCGAAGCTTATTTTATACACAATAATCATTCTACTTTAATTTTCACGTAAAATACATTCCTCAGTCCGTGAATCCTTCAAGAAGGATTGTTACACAATTGTACATTTCAATAAAATAGTTTCTTCTCAGATTGGCCTATACTTTCAATCCAGATATTACATTACGATTAGCACGTGGAGTCTCTGGGATCCGTAATGTGTTAACGACAATCATAGATAGGCCCTAAACTTTCCCCCCAAAAACGATCAAGCAAATGAGTCTATGCCGTGGACAGTGAAATTGATCAACATGATTGGGAGGAGTGGTTATAAACCTCGACGCGATAATCTCTTGATGGCAATTGATTGCAATTCTATTGTCGACTGTAATAAAAGCCTAGTAACAGGGAAACTTTACTTCGTTTTTTTGACATTGGTCTGGTCTGCACGACTAAAGGCCACTAATCATTGAAAAGCCGTAGCAATCAAGCACTACAGACTCATGGACCGTGCACGCAGTGCTGCGTCGGAAGTCAATTACACTAAAAAAATACCCTAATGGCCGCAGTATTTAAATTATCATGCACCTACTTGTACTTGTTTTTATCTCCTGCAATTCGTTTTCCTCGATGAAAATAAATATTTTGCAGGAATTTTGGAGATATTCTTGTCGGGATTCGTTCTACACGATTTGACTCTGTACTGTTTGTTATACTATAGATGGGGGGGGTTTGTGATTCGTAAATGTGAATGCAAAAGATGATAATGACTCGTCTGACATGCCCGAAATTTCAGTATGACTCCGTTTTACTAAATAAAAGCCGTGCGCTGTCTTTAACCGCTTTTCTATTTGACCTCTCTGGGCATGATTTCTAAACTTCTAGAATCCTTGTGGGCCAGACTTCCATATTACCCCCTCTCATATTTACATGCAACATAAAATTTTAATTATTTTAACTGTTTATTCCGTTTTTTGATTAAACAAGGCCAAATTAAAATAAATTTTGTATCATGTAATATGACGAGGGGGGTACATATATGTAAGTCCTTTCCATGCTTGTGTTTGATAGGCACTCATGACTTGATCATGATGTCATGATCAGAAATATGCAAGCCATTTTGAATTTTAAAACGGTCTATTACCTGACTTTACCTCCACGTGGTAGTAGGCCGTTATAATGCAAAATACATCAAGCTGATTCTCGTTTACTGCTTATTCTCTGTCTCGTTATTTCAGTAGGGTTTTCATGCAATGAAGTCTATGGGGTTTCCCGTTCACTGGATGAATCGTGTACCTGCAATAATATTCATCTTAAAAAGAAAAGCTAAAAATTTTATTTTTAACCGGTTGAAAGTTATTTTTTTCTAATTTATTTAAAGAACACCATCAAAATTGAGGGTTGGGATTTATTCCGTTTCATGTAAAATTACGATATAGGCCTACATTATGCATTTACACCCTCCGTTAAGGTGGTATTAGGTAATTTTTCAACCGGCGATGATTAAACATTTTTGGCTTTTCTTTTCAAGATTCATCTCGCTGCCGTGTACCTTGCCCTGTAGCCTGACGTCATCGCTTATTTGCAGCCTGTCATACATGAAAAACATAGGCCAGCCAATCTAAGGTTTGACCTAGACAAATTTGCAACATCATTTTTGTTGCAGTTGTTTCTTGTACAAACAATATATCAAAAGGATAGAATAACGGAGGTTGGGGGAATCTTCCAAATTTGCAGAAGTTCAAAATCTCACTCAATCATTCAATCATTCATTCATAATATGATGCAGGTAGAACCTGAGAAGCGAGCGCTCAGATACACTTTCATTCTGTCATATTTGCCATAGTCTCATAGAAAATGCACGCAAGAATTCCATAAATTACCATTTGGAAATCCCAAATCCAGCAGATTGTGTCCGGCCCCCTGGTTTAAGTCGTATTTACCAAATTTATTTCAGCTTCCTAAAATATCGTATTCCAAGCATAATTTTTAAAATATCAGCACAACATTATCAGAGGTTTAATGTTAGAAAACAAGTACATACAAAATCAATTTGCGAGAAAACAAAATATCCAACAGAATGGAGAATTATAATAAATTACTTGTTGAATATCGGACTACAAATTAAAATTACAACCAAAAAAATGGCGAATCTCTGTTTGGTACCCGTCGATTAATAACTCCATAGGAGTTAATGGTAAGAACGAAAAGGGGGATCAAATGACGGTTGGTATTTTTTAAACCTGTCAGACTATAGATTTTCAATAGCTTTCAATACGTGTATACGCGTTAGTCTATAAGAGCTTCGCTTCACGCTCGCTTATTATTTCCATATCAGAATCAACCAAATTTAATTAGCATCGGGATTGACTCAAACTTTTTTTAACTTCATATATTTTTATTCATCAGCAATATCATCAAAATAAAAAAAGAAACATTGGAATCAGAAGAAAATCACAAAAATAGCAGCAAAAGAAAAAAATAACAATATACAAAACAGATAGTACAAAATAGCAAACCCTAAAATAAACACAGATGTACAAATCATAAAATCCTTAATAACCCAGCAGTTAGATATCAAATCTCAATTTTTTTATAATGGATGCTAAGTTTACCTCTGGCCTTAGCAATTTATATTCTGTTTGTCTTTGTAATTTCAAAAAAGCTTTCAAACCTTCAAAATTGGGATTTCCTTTATATAAAATTTTACACAGAGAAAAATATAAGTCCAAAAAGAATCGTTTTGGGAACCAAAATTTTAACAGAATCAGATAAAACAAAATCAGAATCAGCTTTAAGGAGAACAAGATTATGAATTTCCTCCCAGATTGGCTTAACTTTTTCACAATCACAAAAAACATGAAGAATAGTCTCAGGAAATTTTCCACAAAGTGAACAATTTGGGGAATTAATTCTTTTAATTTTAAAAAAGAAAATATTAAATGCAATCGCTTTATGGAAAACCTTGAAATAAGATGATCTAAATCGAGTTTCAAGGGAACATATAAAATTACGAGTATGAATGTCAACCCAATCGTCATTATTCAAATCATAAGAAAATATTTGCTCCCAAAATAGTCTTGTATTTTCAGGCAAACAATTCTCAAGCATGATAGAATAGGTATAACTAGGGATTTTAGTCTTTTTACCCATACGGAGCAAGCTATCAACAACATGATCAAAAACATCAAAATCCCGAGAACAAGGATACCATTCCTTTGTGAGAAAGACAGCAAACCATTTTGAAGAGAAAAATTATATGAATCAATAAGCATGTCACTGATGCCCTTCCAAATAAACACCACATAAAATTCAATAGGCAAACCATCAAACCCGGGTGATTTATTCAACTTCATAGAAGTAATGGTCTTGTAAATCTCCTCTTTTGTAATGGGTTTTTCGAGATTGCCCTTATCAATGTTAGATAATTTAAGAATATCGAGAGAATTAAAACAATTATCAAACATCTCAGAAGAATTTGTATCTGGGGCCTGTGAATAAAGGGTTTAATAAAAATGTGAAATTCTACCCATAATGGATTTAGGATTGGTGAGAATAGTAGCTAATAGTGCCGTTTCTATCCAGGATTCTATTTATGTTTTTCTTTAAATTACAAAAATATTTTGTACTTTTTTCACCTTCTTCTGCCCAATGGCATCTAGAACGAATGATGAGGCCCTTTGTTTCAAAATCCAAAATTTCATTAAGGTTCAGCTCAAGTCGAGAAAGCTCCCCTTGTATTGAATCATTCACAGAACCATTAGCAATTTGAAGCCTGATTTGATTAATTTTATCCAAAATTTGACTCAAACTTCGTGAATAAGCTTTTCACAAGGATATCCAGTGAACACTGCAGATGACATAACTTTATCATATAGAATGTGATAGAATCTACTGCAGATACCAATTATGTGATTTGAAATGTATATAATACTGTATACTGCCTATCTATTGCGTTTATCATATATGATGTGATAGCCGGGGTGAAAGCATTTGCTCCAGATAAGAATTGTGTGATATTAAAAATATATAATACTGTCCACTGCAGATGACATAAGCTGACTCAGAGATTTCCCGATGAGGGCGCACTCAATTTTCAAACAAATCGTGTTTTTTTGCATATACATAATGCTTGTCCATATACTAATCACTGTGTGAAATAACTAAGCTCAAATCGAAGTCCTTCATAGAAAATCACAACTTTATATAAAATTCCGGATCCGGAATTTTCGTTGTACACGGTATCCTATATGGCACTGTTATACTGTGCATAAATGTTTACTGCATGAAAACGAAAAATCCGATTCATCTCTAACTTTGGAATTAAGCATTTTATGTGACTATCTTTAGTTCAAGATGACTATCTTTAATTACTTCACAAAAAATTAAGTATATTTCAAAATCTCTGAGTCAGCCTTTAATAAAACAGAAGGTGCTTGAATCACAATAAGGTCTCTTTTGGAAAATTTCTCTCAGAAGCTAAATTTTAGCCAATTTTCATCTCACAAGCACGCTCACAAGTCTCAAATTTCTCAAAATTTCATTCAGTTCTCAAGCTCCTACTTTCGGAGACAAAATCCGTTCACAAGCCCCCAATTTAGTTCAGAAATTGGGGCCGCACATTTATTTTAAGTTTTTGAAGTCATTTGAGATCTTTTTTGGTAATGTTATTGAGCAGAATTAAAGCGATATTAGCACATTTTTTTGAAGAGCGCCCCCAATTTTTCAAACAGTTTGAGATTTTTACACGGTTGCATTGGTAACTGGCTAGTAAACTATACCTGTGAATGGTTAAGCTCGAAAATGTCTGTGTCTCACAAACGAAGGAATTTGTAATTAGAATAATTATTATCGGGATCCCGATAATAATTCAACGGCTGCTGGAAACGGCCTTCCAATGTGAAATAGCCGGGAAATAGCGCCATGTACGTGTCTACGCTCATCCATTATAGTATGGGACAGTGTTTCATTTGTTGGCTTTTTTGCTACAATTGGAATTTTGGGTCTTAAAATGTAGATAATGGTCCCAGGAATCCAAATCAAATTGTTACCATTTTTTATCCCTTCCGTTTGGCGGCCATCTTGGATCTCAAAATGGCTGCCATTTTCAACATATTTTGCTCTATATCTGGACTTCTGAGCAACATAGGCGGTTCAAATTGGTGGCAATACCCATGTTTTCGATGTCAAGGAACACAAATATCACATTTAGGAAGTCGCAGATTGTTTCCTTCAGGCGGACATCTTGAATTTCAAAATGGCCACCATTTCAACATATTTTGCTCTATATCTGGACTTCTGAGCAACATAGAAGGTTCAAATTGGTGGCAATACCCATGTTTTTAATGTCAAGGAACACATATATCACATTCAGAAAGTCGCAAATTGTTTCCGCCAAACAGACATCTTGAATTTCAAAGTTGGCGGCAATACCCATGTTTGGGATGTCAAGGAACACAAATATTACATATTACAGATTGTTTCCTTCCGGCGGCCATCTTGAATTTCAAAATGGCCGCCACTTTTAATATATACTTCGCCCAATATCTGGACTTCAGAGCAACATAAAAGGCTCCATTTGGCGGCAATACCCATGTTTGTGATGTCAAGGAACACATCTATTACATCCAGGAAGTCGTAGATTGTTTCCTTCAGATGGCCATCTTCAATTTCAAAATGGTTGCCGAGCAGTCTAAGGCGCTGAACCGTCGGCAGATTATATAAGATCGATCGAGCGACCCGGGTTCGAGCCCCGTGAGATTCGGGTTTCTTGGTCATACTCAAATAGTTCCTATAAGGTCGGAAATTGCATAATTGCATAAGTGTGATTTTGGAATTTCTCCTCGCTCCCACGTACCCCATTGCATAGAATGTGCAGGTATATGCAGTGGGTGACCGGCGCTTCATGGTTCGGATAGTCATGTAAAGCTGTTGGTCCTGTGTGTCAGAGGAGTAAATTCTGAGCACGTGAAAAGTTGCAGACCTCATCGATAAGAGTAGGGAATCATCCCGGGTCTGTTACCTGCACTCATCACTCTAGGTATCAGAGTCCCTTCCAACCCGCACTGGGCCAGCGTGGAAGGGTATGCCTTAATCCAACATGGTAACATGTTAAGGCTTTCGTCCTGCAGTGGAATGACATAGCTGATGATGAATGATGAATGGATGAACTTCGCCCAATATCTGGACTTCTGAGCAACATAAAAGGCTCCATTTGGTGATAATACCCATGTTTGTGATGTTATTGATATTGATGTTGTGGCAGAGTGTCACCATGAAAGAAAAAGGCTAAGGGACCATCCCCAACAGAAAAGGGTGCTGGAGACCTGGCGAATCCCAGCTACTATTTAGCTAAATAATTGACAAGCTGAATTGTTTACAACAGAGCACCAGGGTTAAAGCCCCAGATTTGAAGTCTGTGCTTCCTGAGTCAACATTGGTCTGTACCAATTCAGATGATGGGTTGGTCCTAAAGCCTACTGGAAGGTCCAACCCTGATATTGACAAAAGATGCATGAACAACTTTGTTAAAAGTAAAGCTGCTTTCATCATCAGCACATACAACATCCAGACACTATCAACAACAGCCAAGAAAGAAGAACTTGTACATGAAGCACAACTGTATGATATTGATGTCATCCGCATACCGCATTGTGCACAACATACATCTACTACAGGAGAATATCCATGGCTATGCACTTATTAGAGCCTCCGCCTGGAAGAATAAGATAAATGCAGCTACAGGAGGTGTGGGGTTTCTTTTCTCACCAAAGGCTCTCAAGTCACGTGCCAGCCTTGTCAACTGTATTGAGCACATCCTGAAGCTTACACCGATGGGTAATCCTGAAACAACAGTCATTTGCTGCTACCATCCAGGTGAAACTTCTCGCGTTTACCATGGACTGTCCAGTGCCACCGGTGCAGTTCCAGTTCATAATCTTCTAGCTTCTTCTGTGCATCCCTGGAGATTGCTGTGCTAGACTTGGGTCTGGGGACACGCTGTTCGCGTGCAGAGGCGGGTCCAGTGGAGGTGGGGTGTGCGTGAGGGAATTCATGAAACGGTTTAGCATTGTTACAACTAGCAACAAAATCCAAAAATCAAGCACGTAGACTATGGACATACCGTCACCCAAATGGAGAACTTGTCCAGCTGAACTACATTCTGGTCAGAGCTAGAGGGGTGGATTAACAGCATTAAGAACTCAAGAGCCCACAACACTCTTGAAGCTGATAAGTCTGATCATAGAATTGTCTCTTGCAGGAGCAGGATAACCACCCTCCTAGAGATCCCATGAAAACAATTGACTCGAGAAAGGTAGTGGGAGATACAAAGCTCTGCGAGCAGTATACTGTAGCACTACATAACAGGTTCAACACTCTTGTTGATGATCTTGAAGATTAGAACCCCAGCACAGTATACGAAGCCGTCAATTCAGCCAACAAATAAATTGCACTGGAGATGCTACTAGAAGAAAGAAGAAGGCTAATGCCTTTGCCTCAAATGACAAAGTCATCAAAGCCAGAGAAAAACTGAAGTCTGCAGCCAAGAAGCACCGTACTAAATCCACCAGAAGCTCCAAGCAGAACCTTGATGCCACTAAGGCTGCACTTGATGATGATTACACCGTGGTGCTTGACTTCGTTCATCACTCCTCTACCAAAGAAAGGTGACCTCCAACAACCCCAAAACTACAGAGGAATCACACACCTCTATGATCTACAACTCAATGCTGCTCAACAGAATCGTTTTTCACATTGATCCCATTCTCAGGCGAAACCAGAATGGTTTTCGTAAAGGCAGATCAACACTACCTCAGACACTTGCCCTCAGAAGGATCATAGAAGAGTTGAGATTTTCCAAGAGAAAAGCTTCATTTGTGTTTGTAGACTTATCCAAGGCTTAGACAGTGTCAACAGAGATGTAATGCTGCATATTCTTACCAACTATGGTGTCCCAGACGAGACTGTCAAAGCAATTGTCATCATGTATGATAACCCATCTAGCTTTGTGCAGACCATGGATGGGCCCACAAAGGAGTTCCTAACAACTACTGGAATCCTCCAAGGAGATACTCTTACTCCCTATCTCTTTGTAATCGTGGTTGATTACATCCTCAGACAGTCTTGACATCATGAACGACAAGGGACTCACCATCAAACCCAAGTGTTCTAGACGTCACCAAAGTCAGCATCTCACAGACCTTGACTATGCAGATGATCTATATAGCTCTAACAGCCGATCTTATGTGGTGCACAAAGTCGGCCTACATCTAAATGCCAAGAAGACGGAATATATGACCATCAATGAGGAAGATAATCAACAACCTATCTGCACTACAGACGGTATCCAACTCAAAGAGGTCAGGGACGTCAAGTACCTGGGGTCCTATGTTGCCGACAGCAAGAAAGACTTCCCGTCACGCAAAGGACAAGCTTGGAATGCCTACAATAAACTACACCACCTATGGCAATCTGGTATCTCCAATTCAACCAAGCTGAAGTTCTTTAGAGCCTGTGAAGAGAGTATCCTGTTATATGGATCTGAGAAGAAAGAGCTACAGGATAAACTGGATGGCACCTACACCAGGCTTCTTGTGCGAGTACAAAACATATCCTGGCGTGAGTACATGGCCAAAGCACAGATATATGTGGAGATATCCCTCCAATCTCATCTTCTGTTGCCCAACGCCGAGCACAGTTTGCCGGTTACTATTGTCGTGCGATTGATCAAGTAGTCTCAGACATCATATGTTGGAGGTTATCGTGCCCAAACAGGGGTCGTCGCCCCTTAACTACATTGATGTGATTGCTCGAGATCTGACATGCAGCAGGATCCATCTGACATCCCCAACTTAAAGGTGGTTGTTCCGATTTATGTGTATTGTGTTCTCTACTTGATATGAGAGCCTGGCACTTGCACATACACCCCATCAAGTACCGTGGGAAACAAACTTGCGGTTTTGATGGTAGACGCAATAATCCATGTTGCAAAGCCCTGTTCAATACTGTGCTAATAAAAGTGGTTAACCACTAAAACGGCGGTATCTTGGGAATGAAATGGATTCGAGGGCTCAAATTTCAGGACGACAATGAGAAAAATACGGCCTTTCATCTGATATCAAAATCGATACTACTTCCGGGTAAATCAGGGGGGTCCCAAAGGCGATCGGAACACGCCCCTTTAATGACGGACAGGGACATTTGGCGCTACATGGTGAAAGGCATCTCGGCTGCGGCCACTAGATAGATAGATGTGGATATTGGTTTCAATACTTGAAATTGCTCTGGAACATATGGACAGCAATAACATTGAAACCTATATACAAACTTATTAAAACACCCAGGATTCAATGATTTAAGTGGTTCTGGCGAAGTATAATGTAAAAAAAATAGTAGCCATTTTGAAATTATAGATGGCTTTCAGAAGGAAACAATCTCTCTGGATGTAATATATATTTTCCTTAACATCACAAACATATTGAGTGAAGTATACGTTAAAAATGGTAGCCATTTTGAAATTCAAGATGGCCGCCAGAAGGAAACAATTGGTGACTTTCTGGATGTAATATCATCACAAACATGGGTATTGTCACCAATTGGAGCTTTCCATGTTGTTCATAAGTCCAGATATTGGGCGAAGTATATGTTAAAAATGGCGGCCATTTTGAAATTCAAGATGGCCGCCTGAAGGAAACAATCGGTGATTTTTTGGATGTAATATTTGCATTCACTGACATCACAAACATGGGTTTTGCACCAGCTTGAGCCTTCTATGTTGATCAGAAGTGCAGAATAGAGAGCAAAATATGTTTAAAATGGCGGCCATTTTGAAATTCAAGATGTCCTCCTGAAGGAAACTATCTGCGACTTTCTGGATGTGATAGTTGTGTTCCTTGACATCGCAAACATTGGTATTGCCACCAATTTGAGCCTTCTATGTTGCTCAGAAGTCCAGATATAGAGCAAAATATGTTAAAAATGACAGCCATTTTAAAAACCAAGATGGCCGCCAAACGGAAGGGATAAAAATTGTAACAATTGGATTTGGATTCCTAGGAAATTCCAATTGTAGCAAAAAAGCCAACAAATCTCAAACCATCAACACACCGCCCCATACTATTAGTTGTTTTATTGGTTCAGGCAAGTCAGGTTAGAGGTTATTTTCTCGAGGTGGCACTAGAGACCCTTAGTTTTCCGAAAATGGAACGTAAACGTTCACCTAAAGCACGACCTATCGTCTATGATTGGTCCAAAACGGGTCACATGACGTCTTACGTGAACGTTTACGTTCCACGGTTGGGAAAACTAAGGGTCTCTACTATTTCATCATGGGCGGACATAAACGTAGCATTTCCAGCTCTGCCGTTAAGTCCAATTTGGGATCCCAATTCTAATTACAAAATCGCTTATTTTATGATAAATACGCATTTTTTAGCATTCTCGTTCGCAGGTATAGTTTCCTAGACAATTACCAACGTAACTGTGGCAAAATATCAAATTATGAAAATTGGGGCGCTCTTCAAAAAATGTGCCATTATTGCTTTAAGGAGATCGTGGCCAATCACTGGTTGGGATATTCGCCTTTGGTGCAGGAGGTCCCCTGTTCAAACCCCGTTAGCTGGGATTTAATCGGGTACTAAATTCTGGATTTGATTTGTATAAGAACTATTGATTAAAACTAGAGTTCCGTTTTCCCCGTGGTTCATTTGGACTTGGGCAAATGAATCACGAGAATATCCCGTCCTTCGGAGGGGACGTTAAGCCGCCCGTTACCAGAGAGTAATACCTGTACATGTATATTACAGTCAGTTTCAAGAAGAGTAGGGTGGTATCCCTGATTGTTCCAAGCCGTCCTGGTCAGTTTCGAGGGATACCCCTAGAGGGGACCTCTAAATTGTAATACATAAATAAATAAATAGAATGTTGCAATAATCAAGCTTTGAAAGAACAATGGAAAGAACAATAATAAGGCTTTTCACACTGAGCCGGTGATCGATCGACTTTTGCGATCGATCGCTATCTGTAGACTTCAAACAGGGAACAACAATCAATGGGAATTGACCGTGGCTGTCTGCCGATTCCCGTAATCAGATTTTCACGTTCATTCATCACACTCCGTTTGGAGCTTCCGCGGTTGGGAATATTACAAGATCTTCGCCAGCTAAGGGACATAACAACGGCCCCATAATGCAATGGGCATAAAGCAACCCGCTATGCTTTGCATAATGACTATGCTTTGCATAATAAGCTATGCTATAGCAGCAGATAGCATTTATGCAAATAAGTTTGACGCAATCGTCCAATGGCTGTGCCCCTGAGGTGTCACCAATTTGCTGAGTCACTGTCAGGGGCCTGCTTCAAACCAGCCCCCAAATTCATTATACTACTTTGCAAACTCTGACACACATCGTTGTTGTGCTTCCTCAAATCAAAGCACACTTTCGTTCACTAATGCAAGTTAGAAAGTCTATCCGCCATGTTGAATTGTCCTTACTCGGCCCGTTCAATTTCACGAGCGAAAAACTCATAATTCTGTGGGAAACAACCAGGTGACAAATCATATCACTTAAAAGATGGCTTATACTTCCGCATTAAAAACTGTTCGACAACACTGCCTGTAAATGCCTCAAAAAGAGGTATTTCGGAGAGTAGCAGCTCATTAAAGCCTTCCTTTGGAAAACTTTACATCGTAACTAAGGCGCTATTGCGCATGTTGCGTCTAGTATTCAAAAAACGACTGCACTAGTCTTGAAAACGGCGATCGATCGTGCAAAAGTCGATCGAGCACCGGCTCAGTGTGAAAGCCTTAATATATTGCAGGTTATAGGTTGTTATATAGGCCTCCATTTTTGTCTGATTAAACTTTTAAAAATATTTATTTTCTCAATTTTAATTTTTGAGAAAGATTTCTCACAGGAAAAGCACTTTGTTTACTGTAAAAGAGAGAAAGGGGAATACCCCTAGTTTTTTGTTTTGCTAATGCACCTGTTTGATGGGCACAATATGGGAATGGGGGGATTTCCCCAAGAATGCTAAACTTGTAACTGACTCAGCTTGTTTTGCTTTTAAAGACAAAACCTTGCAGACAGTGAATTCCCCCAAAGTTTATATATAGAAGTGATGTAATTAGATTGTGGAATCTTATTTTATGGTGTGCAAGGTCCATGTTTATTTGCATGAGGATTTGTATGATTATTGTTAGAAAGGGGAATCATCTGTGAGTAGTTAATCTATCACTGCAGACTCTCTGCCAGCCAGTTATAATCAGAAGTTCTCGACGTCAACTTGCAATCAGCTCTACAGTATGGATAGCTAGTTTTGTCTACATAAAATGGTAGATTTTATGCTTCACACACTGCCAGGATATATTAGTAGAAGCGTAATATGACACATGTCCTATACAACCTTGAAAAAATTCTATAAAAGGACGCTTTGTATATGCTGGTAGGCCTATTATGATATTACCAAAATTTTGTCCCGCCTTCTGGTTTGCTGCTTGGTCAGATATTCAAGGTCAAAGGTCACGCCTTATACGGCCTATGATGGGTTATAACTGGCCATAAACCATTGGCCTAAAGCAAAAAGTGGTGGTCTCTAATACGCCATGTTTTGCGGTCCAAAAACACAATAAAACAGTCTGAGGCTTACAAATTAAGTCATCATTTATCTTTTAACATAGAATGCCATTTCTTTTAATCAAATTTTCCACGTTTCGCACAGAAAATTAGCCAATTCGTCAGTCTGTTTAAGTATCAAATAAACTAAAACATTTACCATATCTATAATGAAACCAGCCAAAATACTATTGTAAAAAATTGTCCGGCCTTCAAGTTGCTGGCGTTGGTCATATATTCATGTCAAAGGGTCAATGACCTTTATCAGGCATGTGATGGTTCCTAAACTGCTCAGCCCATTGGCCTAGAAGCAAAAAAGATGGTGCCTATAACCCATGTTTTGGGGGTCCGTAAAAACAAACATTTTTCAGGCTTACAAATCAGCCACAGTGCTTTTCAGCATAGAAGCAACTTTTAAAATCCGAAATTTTTTACCAGTTTTTCCAACGTAATGAGCCATTCGTCAGTCTGTACCATATTAAACAACAATATTGGACCTTAATATATAATAACAGAACCAGCTACATATTATTGTCAATAAGTGCATACTGTTCTGGACAGATCCTCGAACTGATGATGAGTCCTGTGCGATTTAATAGTGTGGTACTATGATAGACCTTTTTTGCATACAATTTTCATTTGGGTACTATTAAAAACACCATTACCACTGCTAAATGAGCCAACTCCCGAAATACGTTCGGGACAGACACGCACCAAATATCACGGACCACTTCAACAGGCGCTGTGATTCGCCCCTCGCAAAATGTTTCTCCTTAAAAAAACAACAAACAACAAACAGAAACACATTCCACCGACCTTCTGCAGGTGGAGAATAACAAATTGCGTGAGCGTTATAAGAGCTCATAAGGTCGTGGAAGGTAAGTATCATACTCACGTATATCGCCCTCTCACTCCTGAGAGGAAATACACTGTACTAGTGCTAGCTTCCTTCCACATCCTTACTTTTTGCAACAGAATTCCACTGCATTGCCCCTTAATCTGTGGCGGAAGAAGGTCGCGGAAGGTAGCCAACGCCATACGCAAAACCCCCTGTCAAGCCCCACCCATAGTCCGGCCGAATATGCTCTGGGTCAAGATGCTAGTGCGATCAGCCAAAAGGGATTGGACGGACAAACCCCGCGCCTGCTTGACTTAACTTCGTCCATAGACTTGTTGGAAGGTGGAAGTAGAACTTCCAACCGCCATTGTCCAAAATGTCTGGGAGGAAGGCCTCTTTATAGAATGCCCATTGAGGAAGCGTGAGCTCGAACATCGTATGCCCTAAGCAAAGAACCAGTCAATGGGGTGTTTTGTGTTCATTTCAATTCAGATGACTGAGGAAATCCAGCTAGCTCAGTGTGTCCCTTGCTGCAGGCTTCTCTGAGCTGTCTGCAATCCCGGTCTGAAACTATGGTGAGACTTCCCTTCCTTCCTTCCTTCCTTTCCAGTAAAGTTCAAGCTTCTTGTGTCAGAAGAATAAACGCAACTGCGGATGCGCACACAGGCGTGGAACCAGCAGGCGCACACCAATTTATGTATGAGTGCAATATATGCAGGTGCAAGTAAAAACAATGTTCCATGGAAGCAGCCTACTGTTGGTACCCCCTCAACGCAAGACCTGAAGGCGTCCAAAGATGGCTGGTATAGCGGGGTCAAATTTGAAGGCTATTCCACTCCCTAGATGTCCTGGGAAAGAAGGATGAAGCATAAACCCCAGGTTGCCTGCAGTATGGGATCATGAAACGGGATTCATGGCCTCTCTCTTAGTTGACGTATATCTGTGAGGTGCTCACGCCAATCGATGTCAACAAGGTTGAAGGAAGCGGATACGGTACATCATGGTAAGCCGATTGTTTAGGCGTCACTTTCAAAATTTTTCCCAGTTCAGGTCCAGTATCATGGAGTGCACTGTTGGTACGGTCATAATTGCCAGTAACATAACGGCTCCTCTTCTTCCTCTGGACTCCCCAGTCTTGTCCGATGTTACGCCGTTATCCATGATGATGACGCATATTCCACAATTGGTCCTCACAATTGTGAAAGTGGACTTTTTGATGTTACGGTTGCAACGACTGAAGTTGCGGCTTAGAAAGGCATTGGTAGAATTGGGTTTCTTCACTGTCGCAATCACATGGTATTGAGGATCACTTTTGAGTCGATTTGCACTCTGCACTCCCAGGTACTTGGCTGAGTTTACCTCGTCTAAGGTGTGACCATGGATGTTATATGGTACACTAACATGGTATACGGCTTGTTGGTAATGTGAATGACTTGGCATTTGGAAGGATGGAATTTCCATTACCCAATTTCACCCATTCCTGAAGTGAATCAAGGGTTTTTCCCTCTGTAGGTCATGGCACAATCCTGGGCCCTGCTATTGGCCGATAAAGGACGCAGTCAGCTGCGAAGAGACGTGGAGTAGAACTAGAAACTGTCAGGTAGATCAGTTATGTAGATCAAGAAGAGGAGTGGGCCCACAACCCTGTCCTGGGGAACACCTGATGTCACTTTAGCTTCCGAGCCCATCTGGCCAATCAATCACTACTCTGTTGCGATCTGAAGGAAGCTCTTCCACCCATTCCAAGTGCAGGCCACGGCATACCGTCAGAACTTCCGCCTTAAGTAAGTACATTTGGTTTGATACCTTAGCGAGGCAATTGGCGAAGTCCAATGAAATAAGACTATTTGTTTCATTCTGCCTCCATCCTCTAGCCAAATCGTTGATGGTGAGGAGCAATTGCGTGTCGCAAGATCTGCTTTTTCTGAAGCCATGTTGACATCAGTATGTATCTTCATATCAGTGGAGATGTGTGATGATGAACAGTGCGATGTGCTCACATAACTTCAAGAACTGCTATAAGGTGAATTGGCCTATAGTTGGCAGCATACGACCTGCACCCTTTCTTGAAGATAGGTACTATGAGTGCCTTTTTTTCTGGCTCAGTAAGCACAAGCCTTTGTTGATGGAGGCCTGAAATAATAGGGTAACAGCCGGAGCAAGTTGCACAGCAGTTTCCTTCAGCACCATCACATGGAATGCCCGTGCTGGACCAGCAGCCTATGCGGTTTTAGATGTTCTCAGTAACTGGTTACGCAGCACAGCTTAACATTTATGTCCTAACAGGTGGGATGCGGACTATACCCTCGGTCAGGTGTTAAAATGCCACATCAACAGTAAACAGAAGAGAAACTGTTTATTTCAGATGTTGGCCTTGTTCTTGGGGTCACAGTGCAGCACTTCCATCTTTGAGGGGAGCGACGCTCCCATTGGTCGCATCTCGTGACTGTCGAAACAACCGGTATCGGGGTAAAAGAAAGAGTCGGATTCTTGGCCAAAAAAGCCTGTTTGTGGAAGAATAAGACCTCCTTGGGCTAAAAGCGGTGATGGGCCTCCTCGTAGACAAGCATGTATAAAAAATCCGAACCCCCTATTGCCACAAGCCCACAAGCCACCCACTATGAGTTCAGAGACTAAGCGTTCGGTTGGGTTTAAACTGTCCCGACACCAAGAATTGGCAAACCATGGCAAATCCACTCCGGAACCAAGGCTAACAAACGGGACGAATCCGTAAACATAAACCCTTCACCAATTGGACAAGAGGTAACTGACTGCCACGTCATGTCACACCGAGCCCTTTACGGGCTGCTGTGGCTGTTCTGTAAAAAAGAACCTCGGACAGTCAGGACACTAAGGAAACCCACTCCTGAAACTTCCTGAGGGAAATTGCCACCGGTCCTTACGGTCTTCAAATTGCTGGAGAACTCTCTTCGGCACACCTGCATGGTCATCTCTAGAATGCTCTAGTAAATTTGCCTGAACAGTGACAAGGCAAAGCCTGTTCAGCAAGTCCCAACCTCAGTTACCTGTTAACAGTCCCTGCCTAATGCAAACCAGACAGGTTCGGAGCATGGGTGTGCACTCTGGGACGAACGCGTTGGCTGGAAGACGTCTTACCAGGTCCCCTCCTTTTTGAATATGGGGATCTGTTCCCTGTTCCTTCAAGCAGTCTAACGGCCTGGAAAACCACAGGCAGTCTCGAGACAGAGCCACTTGAGGACCTTGGAGGGTCATGGCACCGGGAGAAGCTATGATTCAACTAGGCTATCAATCCTGAACCGGTCCGCTGCCATGGCGTCACGTTTGACTGCCCGGTGATCCAGGTCCAAGAGGTAGGGCCCCTAATATGCCACGATCAGTACGATTCATGACTGAGTCGAACAGATCACTATGGACGGTCCACCATCTAGAAGAATTGTGCGGCAAACTGCAAAGTAGAGCTGCCACTCACACTGTCGGCCCCCTCTGACTTGTGGCTGTGTCTGAAGTTAGGACCCCCTGGGAGACTGTCCGCAACCATTGTCCAACTCCTGAACAAGGAGGCGATCAGCCTTATGTCCCAATCTCGACCACCCAAATAGCCGAAGATCTCCCTGCATATGGCTTGGGACTGATTTACACACCTAACAACCCCCTTCCGTGTCCATATGTGGACCCACCTTCATAATTGTCGCTCAACGGACAACAGTTACCTTCCCCCCTGACCACGGGGAGTCTTGCCGCATGCCAGAAAGACGGGCGAACAACGCGAGGACGTTTATGTGGTTATGAGCAACGGAGGCTGGTCAGCGGCCTGCCCCCGAAGAGATAGGTGAGCCCCATCCCCCCCCCCACTTAAACGCATCCGTCGTCAGAGTGTTTAAATGCATCCGTTTTCAGGGTGTTTGATAGGTCACGGGTAGGCTGAATGGACCTCCTTGCCCTCTGGAGTGGCAAAGTCCACCATTGGAAAAGTCCCTGAGGTACCCTTCGTCTTCCTGGGGGAGGAAGGTGGGGTGTTTACCACTGCCAACAAGTTTTTCATCCGGCCAAGCTACAACAAAACACAAATTTGACACCTAGGCTGCATCTAATCTTGGACCATCATTTGCTTTCATTTTAGCATTAAATAATTTGTCACGCCACGTTACCTTTGGTAGTGGCAGACAAGACTCTAGTTTTTGGAGGAAGGGGTGGTTGCCACCTTATAATATTTTTCTTTTCCAACTTCTATCAAAAATATTGTTTTATATGCACTTCAATACTCCTGTGTATGTTACACAACTTGATTTTCGTTTCATAATCACCCAAAAAACCTAGCAAAATTACACATTCCGTATTTTGAACTCAAAAATAAAATTGGCCATTTTTTAGCAACATCGAAGAAATCAAGTTTCCCATGCTTATACTTCATTAAAACATTACTATGACACCGAATAGACTTTTGGAACGTTTTTGATATCATGGAAAGAGGAGACTTATAAAAATACCAATCCACCTGTACCAAGATCCAAAGGGTCAGAGGCTTTGAAACTAAGAAATCCAAGAAGGTCTTAAACCAACACCTTTATAATGTGTTCGGGGGGACGAAATTTTAAAGCTACATTCATGCACTAGTGCCATACTATTTTGAAAATCACGGAATGGTGCATTTGATCGTTTTTCCTATATGCTAATTGTGTTTGTTGACGCCCAAAACCCTTGGTATAGACACCTCATTTGGTTGCTTTTAGACCAATGGTTGAGGAGTTATGTGGATCCATGATAGCCTTATAACGGCCTGGGAACCTTGACCTTGAATATCTGACAACGCAGCTGCCCCGAACGCCGGACAAATTTTTTCATAATAGTTCACATATAGCCCTCAAGAAGATACAAATAGTCCTTTTTATTAGAATTTTTTCAAGTTTGAATCACATATGGCCTCTACTAGGTGAAATCGTACTATTTGGCAGGCATGAATCAATTCAATGCTGAGAGCTGCAGATCGGGTGTTTTAGTTTTAAACAAAAATCAAAGTCACATTTTTTCTTTGTAAAAAATAAAAAAAAGTTCGCATATGTTTTTTGAATTTACGCAGCGAAATTTAACAAACGCGGCTCTCAGCTTGAGATAACCATTTTTCCCTTAGCCTTATCGGAGATCTCATTTTAAATTATTCTAGTAATTACAAATCTTCGTTTGCGACAGATAGACATTTTTGAAGCTCAACTATTTACAATTCAGTTACAGTTTGCTGCCAGGTTACCATGCAACCGTGTGAAAATCTCAAAATTTTTGAAAATTTGGGGTCGGTCTTCAAAAAAAGTCTTTTGCCTTTTTTGCGGGTCGTTTTTTTTTCCCCTGCACTTCATTCAATAAGTTTCAATTTGCCATATCCCTCTACCTTGTGGTTCAACCATGCCGACATTTTCAAGGGGGTTGGGGTAAAGTCGGGGAAACAATATATTACGTTCGGCTCATCCTAAAACATTATGCCTGCAAAGGTGAACACGGTGATGGTATAATACCTACATTATCAATTTAATTGATGTATTAATTTTTCCTGACCTCATTGCTGATGGGCAGCATTTTAGACGCAACTTTTTCAGGTAGGAGGTGTGCGGCCCCGATTTCCAACATGTGGGCTTGTGAACTGATTTCGTCTCCGAAAGTATAGGCTTGAGAACAGTGGCGGATTTATGAAAGGCCTGTCCCACTTTGGTGGGGGCCCTTTAGCGCCAAGAAAACGTAAATTGCACTTGAAGTGCGACTAATTTGTGTAACAGGGGCCCTGAGATCAATATTTTTCGGGGGGCATTTGTCAGCAGCGGTGACCTGCTTACTCTTGTAAATCCTCCACTGCTTGGTGGAAACTGAAATTTTTGAACAAATTTGCAGGCTTGAGAGCTTAATTTGGCTAAAAATCAGCTTCTGATGCACAATTTTCCTGGAAACGGGGACTTAAAGGTCCATGGCCCGATCGCTAATAGCCTCGTCCCCAAGGCCCCCAGATTTACCCGGAAGTGGTCAATATATTTTATATCAGAAGAGGAAGCTAACTATTTTTCTCATTTACCCTGTAAATCTTAGGGCTAAATGATGTGTGGTTTGGATGTTATGAGCGAAAAATATGCCCCTTTTGGGTAGTACTGTACCCCAGTCCTCGGTCTCTGTCTCTGGTTTAGAGCGCAACTTGGTTAAAAGATAATCTAGACGCGGGACTAAACTAAAACTAATACGTTCCAGCTTACCACCCCCACCCCCGGACAGCCTTGCCAACCAACTTGTCCAAATTGCAAACAGGCTCCTGGAATAATAACACGAGTAGGGAGTAGCCCGCCGATACTGTACGAATCTGTAGGGAAACGTGTCTCCAGCAGTATCGATTCACAAGTAACGTGACTGCATTACCTTGCGCACATCACGGTTAATTTTTGAATCTAATCCGTGACCACAGATCGAACACAACAGGTGGTATCAATGGCACACGCGCCTAGGGTTATGAACAGTTATCGCTTACGCGACCGCAAGCTCCTTTATCAGAGTGCCCAATATGAAAATAAACATAGCAATAAAATAAAATACGGGAAGGAGAAGATAAGAAATCAGAAATTGTCTTGCGCCTGGTACAAGCCGTAGCTCTCAGTGGGAAATTCGTTTATTTCAGAATGACAGCCGATCCTCAATAAGGAAAATACTACAACCAACAACCAGTGGCGTAACCAGACCTTTGCAAATGGGGGGGGGGGGGCTGAAGGGGTCAGGTTTTTTTGAGGGGCAAACTTTGGGTCCTTCTCCCATAGACACTGTACAACAAGTCAGTTCATTTGGGGGGGGGGGGGGGGGTGGAGGGGGGCAAGGGTTCTGTGGGGGGCTTGCGCACCCCTCCCCCCCCCCCCCCCCCAGACATGCCCCCCCCCCGCTGTTACGCCACTTGCAACAACAAACAAACAAACAAAAAAACGAGGAAGAACTCACCTGTGTGTGCGTATCTGTGCGTCCCCGGATTAGCATCAAATTAACAGGATGTGCGCAGGTAATGCAGTCAACGTTACTTGTGAATCGCTACGCTGGAGACAGATTTACATACAGATTCGTACAGTCTCGGGCTCTACTCCCTACCTACTAGTGTTAATTCCAGGAGCCCTGTGCATTTGGCAAGTTGGTTGGCAGAGGGCTGTCCGGGGGTGGTAAGTTGGAAAGTCACTCTAGTTTAGTTTAGTCCCGAGTCAAGCATTTAATCTTTTAAACCAAGTGCGCTTCCTAAAACCCAGAGACAGGCGAGCGGGGGTACAGTCAGCTTTGTGGTGTTAAAGTTGGCCGGTTTCCTAAATTATGTTTTAAGGTGTGCTGCATGTATCTGATTGAATAAGCAGTCGGTTAAATTGCATTAATTGGTGTTATTTTACTGTTTTTGCAACTTGCGACGATGTTATGATTACCAACCACCCCCCACACCCGTCTTCAGAATTTGGAGGAGACGACGTGTTTGAAAAATTGTGTGGTCAACCGGCGAGCGTAGCGTTGCCGAAAAAAAAAAATGGTTGGTTGGTACGCAAAAGGTACACTTCTGGCCGATCCGACACCCCCCACTTCCTGGCTACGGGCCCGCGGGCCTGTCCCCAATTCATTTCAATTTCAATGTTACACAGTAGCGTGTCCATCCAACTGACCCCGTAACTTCATCCTCTGTTGCGTCGACAGGTAATAAAAATTGTATGTTCAACATGGGTCAGCTAGAACAATTATCACTTACTTGATTTTCTGTAAAAATAGAGGTCAAGCTAACATATAACCCGATTTTTCTTTGATTTCCATGCCCACTTCTTCCCTATCACTTTTCGTGAACATGACTGGTTCTATACGTTATTGCTTTTACTTTTGTGAATTTCTTTCATTTTTACTATTTTAAAATAACAAAACTTGGAAGCTCCAACTTAATCCCAAAATAACGAAATTTTTCCCAAGCATTTGCAGCGAATAGGCTGCTGTTTTAAAAATGAATACTTATACTCTAATCAGCTTAAACAACGTCCTCACATGTTGTGACGGGAGGACGTCCTGACCCAGGAGAGAAAGACCTGTCACTCTGTACTGTTAAAAAAAATTCCGTAAATTACGGAAAATTTCTGGCCAGCAGATTCCAGACCTTTTAGGGGTAAATTTACGGATTTCTGTCAATTTAAACGGAACTTGGAAGTAATTTTACCCGGAAATTTGTCTCAGATGTGGGAAAAACTGTGTATTTTAACGAATATTTCCCCCGTACATTAAAACTTTACGGAACGAAAAAAACAAAGTGACCGGAATATTGCTGCCAGAATTTTTGAAAAAAACATTTCCGTAAATTAACATTTTTTTATGTTTTTGCTTTTTTATTTTATTGTTTTCTAAAACAGATTTTCCGTGTAGAATTTACGGAAAATCGGTTTTCTTAATTTACAGAAATTTCGTAACGTGGTTACCCCAAACCAAAGGACCTACGCAGGGGGGTCCACTTCTGATTGATTTTTTTAATAAAACAGATCCATAATTATAGAAATTCTGACTAGAAACTCCACTTTTTTGGGTGATTGCGATGTTCACAAAGTTAAAAGAGATTGATCAACTGTGTACCAAAATAGTCTACTTTTTCTAAGCCCGCCAGCCCCCCCTCCCCCCATAAAAAAAAATCCGTGCGTATGCGCTGCCTACCACTGTTTCACTTGGAAAATGGTGCATGCGGGAATCTCTCCCTAATCAAAAACATTACGTAAATACTGTTCAAATGCAAAGAATAGTGAGGACAAGAGATAGTTCGACCTGATGAAACGTTTGCACACTATTATCCCTAGAGTACAGAGACTCGTCATCCTCAGACTCTTTATTTCTGTACCATTTTCTTCCTTTTTCTTTTTATCAATTTTTCCTTCTCCTTCCCCTAGGCCCAGGCGCGAGGAAGCGGAAGCCATTGGTGTATTCGCCACCCCGATACCACAAAAGGGGAAGACGAAAACGGTCCAATTTCCTGATTTTTTTTTCGATTAAAGGTTACAGATTTGGGAGAAAATTCGGAAAAAGTCGACTTGTTGGACTTGTTTGGTCTCAGGAAGTTTTCAAAAGTACCTCGCGGGTTAGATCGACTTTAACGGGAAAATAGGTGCACGCGGATTTCTTTCCCAAAAGGTTAAAACAACTTTCAAATCCGACCCAAGAATCGTGTGTATTGACCTACTTCCCTTTTCTTAAGTCCTCCTAACCATCCTTTCCTTAGCTTGTGTAGCAGGATTAATGGCTGGTCAGCCCGCTGCGCCGGGTACAAGCCGTCGCCTCAGTGGGAATTCTCCCCCCTCCCCCTCCCGGTGTCAGAGACCATTTCTAAAGGTAACTTTACCGAAAATAGCTTACCAACTAGTGCATCTTCACCATTGGGGGGGGGGGTGGGTGACCTCGACCTATGTTGTGACCTTTTGACCACAGACTTGTTTTGTGCCCAGGTCAGTATTCTACGTAAATTGCACCTCTAGAATGACCTTTGACCTTTGGTCACTCCTCTAAAACCCTAATAACAAAACGTCAGACTGTTCTCTCCCTACCTTCATGCTAAATATTATACCCATTAGCCACCCCCCCCCCCCCCGGCAACTCCATCTTGGAAGCGACGCGTATGCAATGCTGTTTAGACCCCCCGTTTTCATATCGTTGTCACACAAACACACCATATTTTTTAATTTCAAACCCAAAAGTCCCCATATTTTTGTGGAAATTTTACAAAAAAAACCACTGTCAAAAAAAAAAAAACCACAACCTTTTTTTTTAACCTTTTTAGAAAAAAACACACAAAAGCCTCTTTTTTTAGAAAAATTAATTTTTGCAAAAAAAAAATTCACACCCAGAGACCCCGTTTGGGAAAAATTTTCATATTTGTCACTCGTAAAACCCTTATTTTGGCTATAAAACACAATATATCCCCTCACCCAGGCCCCCTATCTTTTTTGTTTCTTGTCACCGAATGGCCGGGCTTGGAAGCACGAACACACCTAGAACCATTTCCATTTTTCATATGAGTGCCTCCCCCTTATTAGCCCAAGTCAAAGTATAACGAAATGCTTAGCCGACAGACAGACAGACAGATCTGTTTAGTATATAGATATCAAGATTTGCGATACCGCAGATGATAAATAGTGTCTTCAATCACGCTCATTAAGAGGCAAATGAGGCGCAGTTTTGAAATGCAAAAAAATTAAAAAAATTAATGGAGATCTTTATTCAATTGTGAGTGACAACTATCAAAATAAAAATGATTTTTTACCGTATAGTAATGAGCAACAACCTGAATATTTGAATGATAATAATACATAACACTACTTCACATTGAGTTGCAATAAAAATGCATCAATCATGAAGTTCAAATAAAACATCAAACCGAGAAATCGGGACTTAAGAGGCCGAACACCTGCCGGCTGCCTGAGCCTCCCAAACACCCATGTGCCTCGTGATATGCAAGGCCTATAAAGGCCATAAACTTATTTCTGCCACGCTTGCGAGAAGTAGCACACGCTTTGCGACGTGGCCATCAACTCATATTTTTCTGTGACGTATTTCAAAAAATAGACCCACACGCGTTACTAGATACTTTGCAACGCGGTGCACACCTTCACAATCGCGTTGCGAGCTTCACAAAACGTGTTCACAGCTTCACAACCGTTGCTAAGGTCCCCAAGCCATAAGGTCATAAACGTATTGTGCCGCAACCGCGTTGTGAAAAGTACAACGCGTTGCGACATTTTCATCACAACGCGTTGCGACATTTCGGAACGCGTTGCGGGTGTCGCGGCCAATCAAATCATGAATTTCTTTCGGTGACTATTCAAAAATATAAATCTCAATTCACAACGCTTGCGACCTCACAAGCGTTGCAACCTCGCAACGCTTTGCGGCAATACGCTATGACCCTTATTGCCTCACAAGCGTTTGGTTTACGCCGTGTTGTGAAGCTCGCACGCGTTGGTTAAGGCTTGCAACGCTTTGTGAAGGCCAAAGGTCCCATAACTGTATTGCCGCAAGGCGTTGTGATCTATTTTTTGAAATACTCTCACAGAAATGCCTGATTTTTGATTGGCCGACACAACCGCACGCGTTGCCGAAATGGTCGCAACGCTTGCCGAAATGTCGCAACGCTTGCAAAAATGTCGCAACGCGTTTCCTACGTTCTCACAACGCGTGGCGGCAATACGTAATGACCCTTGGGCTTGTGCACCTTCGCCACGCGTTTTGAAGGTGCCAACGCGTTGTGAAGGTCGCAACGCTTTGTGAAGGCTTGCAACCCGTTGTGCAGGCTTGCAACGCGTTGTGAGGTCCACAACGCTTGCTAGAATACTTTCAACGCTGTTTGGGTTAATTTTTGAAATACGTCATCAAACATTAGTCATCATTGGCCGACAGCTCCCCGCAACTCGTTGCTACTTCTTGCCACTCGTTGCCGAAATGTTCGCAAAACGCGTTGCTGAAATGTCCGCAACCGTTGCGGCAATACTTAATGGCCGTTATGTCTGCCGATACGCTTGCGACAACCCCCCAGGTGGTTGTCACCAGCGCTCAGTTCCCAGGCCCCGTTTTAAATCCTACGCAAAAAATAAGCCGTGCACTGATTGGTCTGGCTAAGTGTCTCTTACGCACATACGGAACGTCCAGGATACAGTGCGAGTATCCAGAACCATTACATGTGTTTTGAACTAAGGTTGTGGCGGAGTATTTCCCTCGACCTCGGAGGAGATTTGAGACGTTTTCCTACAGATTCCGGAGGGGGTCCACACGGATATGGGTTGAAGATTCTGTGTAAAAATTTCATTCTCGCTTAGTGTTTCATGACTGTGAACCTGAGGGAGGGTCTACATTTTAGGTCGACCAATATTATTTTAACACAGCACTCCAGGGCTTATAAATTGCATTTTTAGCCTCACATCAAAACGGATGGAATATCGGCGCGAAACTTACAGATGGGTTTTGGGGTGAAGCCCTTCTATCAAGATGAAACCTTTTATACTAAAAATCGTACCATTCCTCCCTGTTAAGACTGGAATATGGTCTTGGGAACTGCTGGAGAGACGCGAAATGGGCGGGGTCTTAAGGGCCGCACATCGGTTAACCCGTATATACCTCTTTCCAATGTTAGTGCCCCCCCCAATATGATTGGATTAGGGGTATAGGGCGCTTTTTTTTTTTCTTTTTTTCTTTAACTACTGCAAAACTGTGTTTAGAGATTAAACATTTTTCTAAAACATTCTGCCCTTCACTTTAAACATATATCAAAATGCTTAAACAATGTAGTGTTAACAAAAAAAGATGGCTAGTGTTTAGCATTAAACATTGATTTTTACATTTGACACCCATGTTTGCTTTTAAATGTTTACAAAGTGAAGGCAGAAAATTGTTCATTGCTAAACACTTTAAAGACGTTTTTCTTTTTACTTTCTTCCATTTTTATTCTCTCCTCTCTTTCTCGATTTAAAATCTTAAAATCGGATCGACGGAGACAGGGAAGCGTGATCATTATGATCTTAATGAATGAGGGATTCGATGTTGTCCATATCGGTGGGGGGGGGGGGGATATTTTGGTAGTTTTTTGAATACGTCAGGATTTTAAAAACTATTGAACGTGTCATTATACGACAGCCGCGTGATAACTTAAAACTAGACCAAATAACCCCGTAAAGATTTCACTCTGATACCATCCTACATGTACTTTCTACTACTATACAAAATAAATCTCACTCTAACCATAAAGTTCAACAACATAAACAATGCATGGTGGTGGGGGCGTTTTTTATTTAACCAAATAAATCAGATAAATATCACAAAAATAATTAAAAAAAAAACATATAACAAAAAAAAAAACAAATAAAATAAACAACAATGTTCAGTTTAATTAATCTACAACTAACAATACAAACTAAACGTTATTTTAAACAATGGTGGGCTTTTTACAAGTGCATAAATAAAATAAATAAAATAATAAGCAAAAAATAAATAAACAAGTAAATAAAAAAAAAAAAATATAAAATAAATAAATGAATAAGTAATTAAATAAGTTAGTTTAATTATGCCTTAATTTGTAAGTCTGCAATATCGCGGTCGCCTAATAAATCTGAAACAACACCTTTCCAGGTTGGCATATCCCCCCCCCATATCCCCCCCCCCCACTTTTTTACCTGTGGCCATTAAATAATTCCTCTTACCTCTCCATGGTGGACTGACCTAAACACTTAATGAGGTCTCACTTGAAATCTATAATTGATCAAGGTTCACGCTAGGTTTTGAAAAAAGTTCGTCTACTTGGACCAAATTTGTTTACTGAGAAGTTGGAAAATGTGTCAACTTCAAATGATATGCGTGTCAAGGTTTAGCACTGTTGTAATACTTAATGACTGCAGACAATCCATACACATCCAATTCCAAACTTAGACTGGGCATATTGTAAAGTATTATCCCTGATTACCCTTAACTCCAAAGGACTGGGTAGCTTGATTCTGAATACCCTTGGGATGGTGATAGAGGTTTAGTGAACATAAAAGATGTAATTACAGTAAATTTTTAAACATATTTTTATTTCACAGATTTGCTACAATGTAATTTTATAGTAACAAATGATTATTTGTTTGATTGAAAATGCTACAATTTGTGACATGTGCCAGAGCAAACTCTGTGATTTGTATAGTTTTAAGTGGCTATATTTTTTGGCGTCCACTAGACGCAAACCTTTTCCTCTATCTAGACCAAACTGCGTCCACCTTTGGAAAAGTGGGTCCTAGACGTCAAAACGCACCTAATGTGGAACCCGATTTGAGCACAACTTTTAAAGGAGACCCCTTATCAAGATAACTTGCACAATACACACTATAACGCAATACAAACATGATGAACACATATGTAGTGGTTTCATGGGGAAACAGAATATAAATAACCATAAAACGAATTAAAAGTATTTTGTCTGACTGCGCTATTTGAAATTCGCGCTACTGTACTGTATATGGGATATGAATTTGTGTTATGCGATACGGGACGGCACAGTAGCGTCATACCTCTTCACCAGATGCTTTCACAATGTGTCATTTCCATGGCATGTATGACCTCACGTGCCGGTCGTATCGATAACACGTTATTACCACTCGCGCAACTTAAATAGGCACTGGTCAGACTAGATGGTTTTAATTCTTTTTATGGTTATATCTTTCCTTTTTTCTATGAAACCACTCATAATGGTTGTTCAATAATTATTTTCTAGTGTATTGTTTAATATTATGCGTTGTACAGGTTCTCCTGTAAAAAGATCTCAGGGGGAAAAAAACTTATTCCTGTCTTAGCACACCTAATTTTTTTTCAGGGCTTTTGATTTATTTCTCATACTCTTGTAGCAACATTCCTGGAATGCCTGTACAAATACCTGTAACATTCAACTAAGTGCAACACATTCATTAACTGTAATTTAAGCTATGAATGCAGTCACTTTCAAGTTAAACCTATATACACCTTTAACCGCTTATGTACACAATTGTTCTTACCACCAATAAAATTGCAACAAGACCTATGGCGAAAGTAAGGTGGCCCCCAACTGCGGTTTAATCACATTTCCTTGAAAAGCATGCAAATGACTCATTATATTCATAACCTGTCCAAAACTATACAACACATGACGTTGTCATGTTTTCTATCACCTACCACTTAGTTCATTAATTAATCGGTTTTAGTCGTACGTACCGTGCTTAATGAATTTTCCTCAATATGCAATAAGTTATTTTATACCGTCCACCAAAGTATACAGCACATGACAATTCTCATGTATCTATCACGGTACCACATTTGTCTGGCATGGAATTTTCTTCAAATAGTCAAATGAGCTCATTAATATTCATACTTGTCATAAAGTCTACAGCACATTACCTTCATTTTCTATCACCATGTCACTTATTAGATTCATCCAAGCGATCTCCAAACACGTGACCAGATCGTTCCACTGGTCAAGACAGGGGTTCTCAGTCGGAACAGAAATGAATGGAGCTTAGTAGTCTATAGGCTCCCACAAGGAAGAGATTAATTTCTCTTTCGTTTCAATTCACATTGCCGAAATCATTGTGGTTATCCACAAAGAGGTTCTATAAGTAAAAGGCAAAACTGTTTACGTAATCTTTAGAATTCATCTCTCGCAGGTTTTGCCGCCCACAAAGAAACAGAGTACCAACAATAGAAAGCAATGGCTGCCTCCGCTTCTTCCACATACGGTGGGTGTCCGCTTTGCATATACACTATACGGTAGTGATACAAATTGAATTATGTGTTAGAGGTGGCCAGGTGTCAGAATAGTGCACCTGGATCATGTGCCAGATAATCTTTTTTCTCATAATGCAATGCGCCTTATGTGAAAAGATGTCATTCATTGAGGCGGTTTATTTAAATCAAGACGACTGACGTGTCATTTCATTCGGTGTGTGGCCATGGGTAGTACAATATTTAACCACCCAATAGCACCCAACCTCCCAACACTGATATTTTGGCGGATTGTTTGTATCGAATTGACATTATGTGTGTATACAAGCCCCAAAATAATTATTCCCGGCAATATTCAAAATTCAGCTCGGCCAGCACGGACGCTGGTTTTGAAATGGCTCACCCCCTTGGTTATCCCCTTTCACTGGCTTTGTTGGTACATGCTATCAATGGACCCTAATACTCACGATACTCGTTGTCTCCGCTTATGTCAATAACCATGATAACTCACGGAAATAAGAACGATTAAATACTGTTGTGTGATACAAGAACATGGTCACATGATGTGAACATATACATGTATACAAATAAACTTACTGTCACAGAGCAGCTATCGACTTTAATAAACGATAGATAATGGACATCATCATTTTGTCCGACACCCCCGCCAATCCCAGCTAAAAGAATCGTTTTTCGAAGATATACTATAGAAGTTCATGAGTAATCGGTTTAGTGTCTGCAAAGAGGATTGTTGCTTTGCTGTCCCATCCACCTTATACAAAGCCCCAACACGATGCCAAAATTATCTCGAATTGACAAAGCACTCATTTTTTTCCTAATGCCACCAAAAGGTAAACATTTAAAAAATTCGCTTTACAATTTTCAAAATAGCAAACCATATTCCATTGAGCCAATAGTAAAATACATCCTAAAATCAAATTGCGTGCACCATGCATAATTGTAGTTTTATGCTGTGCAACCGTTATTGGTTTGCAGAGTACTGCAATGCACATACGCCAAATTTCCAGATGGTTAGCTTTACTTGATGTGAGTTGTGAGGGTGGAAAAATAATTTAGCTAATACTTATTGGAATAGAGCGACTTCATGTTTTTAGTGTAGTGGTAGGTGCATTTGGGATGAAATTTTGGGAGATTGATAATCTAAAACTATTGTCCTTGTGCTTTAAAGGTGGGCAACCCGATCAGTCTTGATTTTTATGTTTTTCCCTATACGGAAGCCTATATCATAAAAACATCCTTTTATGAATTTCAAATTGTTTGTCAGGCCTGTTGGATGCAAAAAATATTGTAAATGGCCCATAGGATTAGTGTGTGGTCAACACATTTGGAGGAAGTTTTTGTTTTGACATCAATAGGGAAACATTCTGGGCCTTATATTAACAGGGGTAATAAATATCAATTTCTGGATACCCAAATCTCAATTTTGGTGGGGGGGTTTAAAGCAAAGGAGCGAACATGGTCGATCAGGGTGCCCCCTGTAAGCCAACGGCAATAGGCTACAGGCTCATGCATTGCAATATCTAAGGAATGATTCAAGGAATCAGAAAAAAATTGGCTTCTAATAGAAGCTTGCTTGTATAGATGATATGGCAGTAGTAGAACTACAAATATTTTTACTATTGCACAAATCCAGTGTCCGTTATACAGTTCACAGAGCTTTTCAGAAACCATACACCCATATGTACAAAAATAATACTTGCAAGACACTACCCAATACAGCTTATAGTGTTGAATCAGAGGGTGCTTTTGAATTCCCTGAGTATTGCAATGTCTAACTGTACTACTAAAACACATGTCAGTACTAGGGATAAAAAGGTTTTAAAAGTTTAGAACCGCCAAGATATTCAAGTCATGCTAAAAATTCGCCGATAAGTAATAACGCTTATGTGGGCTAAAATGAGGGTTTAAAGTCAGGATTTTATGGATGTTAAGAATAGGATTTTATGGGATCACAGACCCTATTGAGGTGAAATTCCCAAAAATGAATGCATTGTGGGATTGACTCAAAACACCCTCTGGTGTTGAATTGACTACAATATTACTATTTCCGACAATTAAAAATATACACAAAATGACCAAATTATCAACTGGAAATGATAACATTTTTTGGAACACCAATTTACTCGAACCACGGCGGGAAAAAACGGCAAGACGGAAGCTCATTGCCGGGAAATCATGCCGACTCGCGGGAAATTTGAGTGACGCAAAAGAAAAGAGAAAAAAATAAGGAAATTAATCAACGAAAATTGTGATATCAACAAGGAAAACTAGTAAAATAATCAGGGAAAACAAGAAGTAAAATAAACCATTAATTGACATCAACAAAAGTAAGGAAAAATGAGTCTTGAGTACCAGTGTGTTAATTTCTTGATAAAATCTGAGACGAAATTAGCTACGTCTCGGGATAAACTCACCACAAAATCTAGCGCAAGAAAGCCTACCCTCATCTGCACCTGTAGCAAATGTCTATCACTTTCTCAGCCCCCCCCCCGCGCACGGTGTATCAACTTTAGCATCAGCTCCAGTATCAACCGTCGATCTGTGTATTTATTTAGAAAATGGTTTCGTTAAAATAATTTTAAATGCGAAATGAATTTAACAATATTGTCCCCTTTGTAAGATTAATACATATGTTTGGGGGATTGAATCTGTAAATTTTAATATAAAATTTAATAAAGGATTACAAAATAAACTTATTCCCCACGTGGCTGAATTAGCAAAATATGACATCAACTGCAGAGCAAAAATGGGTGATGTTGCTGTCCTTACACACAGTCCGTCTTCCATAACTCTCGTGTGAAAATAAATGGGGACGGCTTGAAAACAAATATTTTCAGCAAATCACAAACAGTCAAAGCATTTGATATTTGTGTAAGTGATCTTAGCTTCTCCCGTTTTATTTTGCTTGGTATGTGGTAAATTAAGGGTCCGATTTGGGCACCCATCTATAACGATTCTGAGCTTACCATATCGCTTAAAAAGTGTTAAAAATGCGCACCAAATAGCTTCAATTGCAACTCGATTTTTCAAAAGCTTCAGCTTCTGAGGGGGGCGATCCCCCTCAGACACGCCCCCTGTTGCCGCTAACACCCGCGATGTGGCTGCAAAACCGCCGTATAAGTCGCGGGAAATTTTGACTTCCTTGCGGAAAAAATTATTTTTTCCAGCCTGACTCTAACCCAATTAACTTGCTCTTTGCACAGCTTCCCCATTTGTGTGGAGATCCTTTAACTGCCCCCTTACAAAACAAGGTGGGAAATTTTTTCGCCACCCGTATTCCCGATTAGAAGGGGGGGCTGCTCACTAAATGAATTTGCGTGACGTCAGAATATTTGAGAACAGCCATGTTTGAATCATTGGGAATTTACATGTGTAGAAGCGCAAAAATTTCCCCCCAAGGATAGGCGTAGCAATAAACCAATCTATCATTGATGACTACTTTCCCCGTAAAAATCGGAATTATGAGTGAACTTCTGAGGATTAACTGCAATCGTTCCATATCCATTTTTTCTCTTGGCTTTTGATCGCTACAGTTTGCAAGTAATATTTCAAACTTATTTGCCTCTAATCATCTCTCAAACATTTTATCATAACGGACCCTTTTTTTGGCCAATCCTGAAGGTTTTAACCTCTATACTCGTACCATATTTGGCTTTGCCCCGTTATGTAAGTAAACTTGTGGCGTTTTCATTATGCATAGATTCAACCCTATTTTTACTATTTCTGCATGTCGCCCTGGTTGAAGAATCCCCGATCGGGAGATGGTCTTGCACATGGCACGCTAAATAATAATTTTTTGACTCATGGCAGATAATTTCCATGAAATTTGACTTCTTTTCACAAACTTAATTATTGAAAAATAAGGTAGTATTTTTTGCTCAAGTGCAAACATGTATGAAATTTTCTAAACGTGCAGTGGTCTGTGCAAACATGTACACATCCCAGCACTATAGGTAACCCCTTATTCCAACGTCTGTTCCAGGCTCTCTGTCTGCAGGAAATGTGCCAAAGATTTTAAGTCTTGACTGATATGAAGTGGGCTTCCTATATACTAATTTCCCTAACAGATCCCTTGTTAATTAAATTAACACTGATTTAACTCTGACATCACCTCATTTTAAAAGATAGACACAAGTACACTACAGGTCCCAACATTAAAAATAAACCCTGATGCAATAAATTTATAAACCTATTTTTCCAGATCCATCCAATGGCTTTTGGTGATCAGCACGTCATTACCATAGTTCCTAGATTAAAGAGAACCTTATCTTTACACGAGTGTCAGAATTACTCTGTGTAGAAGACATCCCATGAGAAATCTAATACATTGTCATATGGTTGTAGTTACATAATTAGCAGCTCGGTAAATATCTTGTCACTGTACCCTCTTGATAAAAATAAGCTCTCAAAAAACTTCAAGATCGATTCTTAATTCTGTTCCCTGCGTTGCCTCTGCCTCTAGCTCGTCTAGTCACTCTTTTCGTAGGACTAGCTTCTGCCACTTCCTCTACTTCTGCTACTTCCTCTACTTCTGC
>JAMKCH010005165.1:0-41019 GCA_023653785.1 Ophioderma brevispina | reverse complement strand
TTCATTAGAGCACCTTTACATTGTGGGCAAAGCGCTCGATAGAAAAAAAGAAAGAACGATCTTATAAATTAGGGAAGAGGTGGGATTTCAGTGGCGTCTGTAGTGGTTATGTTTCTTGGTTAGCGGAAGGCTCAAGGGTTCAGGCAATTCCAAGGCGGGGAGCGCGATGGAAAATGCCCTGGTCACCTGCCAGTTTCCAGAAGTTTTGAGGCGCACAAAAAAAACCCTTCAAATCATGAGAAAAAAGTCTTTAAGTACTAGCACTTGTGGCTAAATGATTGTAAAAGGAAGTCAGGGTTTTTATGTTGTTTAGAATAGGATTTTTGTGGGATCACATGACCTTTTTGAGGTGAAATTTTCCCAAAACTGGTGCATTGTCTGTAGGATGGACTCAAAATACCCTTCGCTCAGCACAAAGCAAACCCAATAGTAACAATAAACACATTAGACACAATTCAGATAACAAGAATTCTTTCTCTTTCCAATTAAGGGCAACATCGAATTTGACAGCGAAGACAAGATTCCTGCCATATTACCAACACCGATACAAGATACCATCTCCAGACTACTGGTAGTCTCCAATGAGGATCTGGAGAAGGCTCTGGTTCAGAGTGCTGTTGCTCAGCACGGGGCGAGGTCATGGAGAAAGTCCCACAAAGAACAGTGGGGGCGTACTATGGAAGGGACGCTTTTGCTAAGGTAGAGTCTACAACCCCTGTTCTTTGCCCCATGCAAATGGTCTTAATTTTTAAAGCAATTGTAAGCAATGGCCACACAATTTTGACAACTAGTAGGGACATCCAAGAGCTACTAAACTCCCTGTAAAAATGATAATTAATTGCAGGAATCTTGCCATATCGACCTACAAAGATCATGATTGGTATGTTATAGCACCCCTATATGATCATTCGCAGAAAACGGTTTATAACAGAATTTGAGGAAAAATCTATTTCCGAAATGAATTTCGTAAAATTTACACAGGAAATAAATTGGTGGAATAAATAATCCCCAAAAAAATCTTTGTCAAAGTGTGTCGCCATTGATTTTTTGTTTTATTTGAGTCCGCTTTTGCGTTTTGTCATAATAAGAGACTTCAAACAGCTATCTACTTAGGCTGGTCTTTGCTGTATTCACTATGAACTAGTAAAATCTTAATTCACCTTGGCACCGTTCAATAGCTTTCATTCACTAATAGTATTAGAAAATACACCCCATGGGTTTGGTATGATATCTGATACCCAGATCACACAAGGTCAGTCATTGTCAATGCATGTACAAGTACAATGCACGGAACTGTGTCTGGTGGATGAGCATATTGTAACTCATAGTGAGTGCCCCTTTACAGGTGTAAATGTTCCCAGTTCCTACAATGTGTTTTGAAACTTAAAATGACACTTGAATTGACAAAGTTAAAAGAACATTTTAACCCTGCATTTCACTGCATACTGTATCTTGATGGATGTTTGTAAGGTTATTAATGTGTCAATCTTGCTCTCCAAGGTTGCCTAGATATTGAGCTGACTTATATCGGGCTTTATTCAAATATCCAAACAAATTTGAGTGGTGGAAGCCATGGGGGCCGGTCAGGTGTCCAGAGTAAAAAGTCATTAAAGTTCATTTAACATCAATCAATAAAAGTAACTGAAATTTGGAAATGTGCTTTTTTTATCACTTAGTGGGCACATGTGGTCCAGTGGATTATAAAGCGCCCGACAGCACGCTAAAGATTGTTGGGCTGTGGCCAATGTGTTTCGCCTTGAGTAAGGCGCTTTACCTCACAATTACTCTCTCTACCCAGGTGGTGTTATAAATGGGATCAGCATATTAATTTGGAAGGTACAGCCTCGATGCAGGGAGTGTTGTAGTGACCCCCCTACAGCAACAGTCTATTGTTGGAGTCGGACCAATTCAGTTTTGAAAGAGATGCACTCCATTCCTGTGTACACAGGTCCATCCCTTTACTCTTAAGCCTTCTATCAAACCATTATAAACAAAAAAGTTGCTAAGATACAAAACCTCATTTTAATCTCCTTAATAACGTCATTTCCAATGAAAACATCTTTTTTTGTGTGTGTTTAAAATGAAATGAAATGGCCATTTGTTTGTCTATTCAACCATTCCAGTTTTGTACGTGCATAGCACTGCCAAGTTGCAGGTATTACAACTTATTAAGTCTTAAAATGGACACCTACCCTTCTATTCCAGGCATAGGCACTATTAAAAATATATAGTGAAATATATAATCAGCTTCAAAGTTCCACTGCATAATTCTATATGGTTGTGCCATGGCAATGTGACTAGAATAACATTTGTTGACTGTTAATGATAGTTATTGAAGATAATCATCATCAATTCCATTATTTGGTGCATCTCACTGACCTGTAAATTACTATCGCAAGACTTCATTCAAACTGCTGATGAATAAGCCTAAATTGCCGCTATAAAGGCGTACTAGTGCAATAAGCATGATAGGGAAAAAAGAAAGAGGCCAATATATTGCACTGAAAGGTCCAACATTTTGGCCATATCTTCAAACTTGGATTAACCCCCAGGTTCACTAGAGTAGTCAAAATTAGGAGGGCACCGACCCTACTCACCAGGTAATTCATTCCCCACGGTTCTCCCCGAGATCTGAAAGGGGGTGGGGAAATGTAAAAAACAACAGCGCCAGTTTTCACAAAAAAGTCAAACATGGGGCCAGATCTTTCAAGATGAGTTAGAGTAGCCAAACTTAGGGTTAGGTATATTGTAGGAGAGGACAAAGCCCTACTAACCATGTAATACCCCCAGGGTCCTACACCTGGGTTGATAGGGTGGGAAATGTCAGAAAAGGTTCAGCTTTTTTTTCAAAAAATTTGTCAACATGTGCCATAGCTTCTTTTTAGCTGAGCTACAGTAGCCAAACTTCAAGTGTTTTGTAGGAGGGGTAAGCCCTACAACCACATAATTAAGGTCCTCCCCTAGGTCTTACAGGGGTGGGGACATGTCAAAAAAGTCTAACATTTGACCATATATTTTAGGGTGAGCTAGGAGTAGCCATAACTTATGTGTCGGCACTGATGTAAGATGAATTGAGGATAAGGGCCATGGCAAACAGTCCGACTTAAGTGCCTGTATTGGATCGGTATTGAAGCCATCACTTATGACCTTGCCATATACAATGTACCCATATTAGTCAAGACCCCAGAGCGGCACAGACCATTGGGGGAAGCAATCCGTCCATACCGCAATTGCCGATTTACAGATTTTAAATGTTCGGATAAGCAATTGATGCTATCCCTTGAAGTGTAAATTGAAATAATGCCGCAGCCTGAAGAAGAAACAACTGAGCTACAGATATGGGTATTATTAATAAAACTTTATGTATAATTAGATGAGAGATATACATTGATCATCAACTAAGGTCTAACGCATTGAGGTGAATCATGTCCTAAAGGCATCTATGTAGAGAATTCTGCTGGATAATCGGCAAAATCAACAGTGCAATCGAAGTGAAAGGATCAGTACTAGAGAACGGAAGAAACCACAGCAATAGGGGTGCTAGATATCTATGGCTTTGAAATCTTTGATGATTAATAGGTAGGTTATCTGTTATACAAGGACAGTGCCTTTGGGTTTAGTCAGAGGGTGTGTAGAGTCAATCCCACAATGGCAACAGTTTTGGGAAATTTCACTCAAAAGGGTCATGTGATTCCAAAAAATCCTGTCTTAACACATAAACCCCTGACTTTACTCTCATTAGCCACAAAGCGTTTCGTAGTAGGAGGAATGTTTATCATGATATAAAAATCTTTGGTTCTTAAACTGTTCAAACACTTTTTATCGTAAGTACTGACATGGGTTCGTACAGTGCAGTATAAGCATATTGCAATGGATAGGGACTAGGTTACCAAGCACCCTCTGGTTTCTAGTTTTATTCATACTCGGTCTATCTGATATGGGACATATACATAGTGCAGACTTAAAGACTGATACCCAGCAGAGATTCCCGATGAGGAGCTACTCATTTTCAAACAATCGTGTATTTTGCATGTCATAATGCTGGCCATAACACTAATAACGGTGTGAAAAGAAACTAAGCTCAAATTCAAAGTCTTTCATATAGCAAAAATCACAACTTTGTTATAAAATTCCGATCCGGAAATTTTGTTATAACAGTATCCGATGGCCACTGTAGCTGTGAAAGTGTTTACTGCATGAAACGAAAAATCCGATTTATCTCTAACTTTAGAATTAAGCCATTTAGGTAACTAGCTTTAGTTAACTACAAATTATATTGCAAAAATCTCTGGAGTCGGCCTTTAAGGCACGCGAATTAGTCAAAGCACAAGAGTGCTGCCAAGCGTCAGTCACTGAGGGATACAATGCCACCAAACTTGACAGTGTATATGACCTTGAAATCTTTGAGGATATAGGTACTACTCAGCTCTGTCATGAGATCTTTAATATCAATAGCAATCTTGATGGACAGCGTAGGTTTTCTGTACCAAAGATCAAGAACAGTGTCATAGGGAGGTTAGATATCTATGGTGAAAATCTTTACACAACCATAGGTATGTTCATGCAAATAAATGGTGGCCAGCGTGAGCGTGAAACACTTGGTACGCACGCGTAGCAATGCGGGTAAGTTTTGGCCATTATTTACGCAGCTATGAGAGAGATTGCACGGCACATACCCTTGTCTTGCACTCTGAACGCTTGATATGTACGCAGTAGGGAGGTACTAAATATCTGGCCCCGAATATGATTCTTGTGGGAACACTGTAGGTTTCTCTGCCACAATGAGTGCAAGAACAGTTGAGTGTTGTGCGGTCTCGAATGTTCAAATCTTTGACGGCAGGTTGGTTTCTGTACTAGAGCACAACAAGAACAGTGTCTGTGGGTGTGAGAGATATCTATGGTCTACATTTTAATGGTGTTCGTAACTTCCAAATATGTATTTGTAATCTCTGACAGTAGGTAGGTTAGCAAGAAAACAGTTACGACCTTGAGATTTTAAGGTTTATGTGGGAGTAGGATGCATAAGAGGACAATGCCTAACTTTTCACATTTCTTGCATAGGAAAGTTAGGCATGTTGCTTATGCATCTGCACCCAAAAAAAAAACTGAATCAAAGGTTGTACGTGTCATTGAGTGCCAAGATATATAGCATTACAATCTTTGACACAGGGGGTTAATCTATACTAGACCAAAACAAGAAACAGGTTCTGTTGTATCTCATATGTTTTGCCAATCTATGATGACAATAGGTAGGTTTCTTTACTAGGGAGATAGCAAAGGCTACATTTTCGAATACGTCCATCAGAACATCTGTCATTTACCTAACGTAGCATGGACGTAACAAATTAACATTATGCTAGTGAAATTCACTCTGGGTTGACCGACCATGTTGTGACCAGTAGGCCTGATCATTCCACAGCGAATGTTCAAATTGTCAACTTCAAAAAAGTTATACTCATTTGCTTTGCAGCTGCTTCTTCTTTGCATATCCACAAGTCATTGGTAATGGATTGTGGTTGGGGTATGGTATTTATTCTACTGAGTAAGCTGATCCAGAACCGCGTGTATCCAAGATACCTGTTGTAGTAATTGTCGTAAGGACAGTAATGAATAAAATAGTCAGATGTTGTGCTATTGGTTGCTTATCTGGTCCTATCATTGCAGGGTATTTAGGGTACCCCGTAATTGGTACAGGGACATGTTTAAAATCTGATTTTTGATGATTTTTTTGATTTTATGATTTTGCAAATCACTGACAGTGCCTTGAAAGCTGACTCAGAGATTTCAAAATATAATTTTTGGGTGTACTAATTAAAAATAGTCATCTAGAACTAAAGATATTCACCTAAAATTCTTAATATCCAAGTAGAGAATGAAATCGGATGTTTCGTTTCATGTAGTACACTGTATGTTACTGATGATAAAAGCAGTGCCATAGGATACTGTGTAAAAACAAATTCCGATCCGGAATTTATAACAAAGTGTGATTTTGTCTATATGAAGGACTTCGATGTTGAAAAACGGGCTTAGTTATTTCCCAGTGTTAGTAACTAGGACAAGCATTATGTAAATGCAACAAACAATGATTTGTGTTTGAAAATCGAGTGCGCCCTCATCGGGAAATCTCTGAGTCTGCCTTAAATGCATGGGGGGTCCATGTGGACCAAGGATTTCATTTTTCGCACGGCATGTTTAAAAACGCTAAATTATTTATAGCCCAAATTTTTTGTACTTGCCCTAAATATCGGTTATGCATATTTCGTGGGAAAATAAAATCGGTCCATGGGTGTTTTATCTCATTAACCATAAAAAAGTCATTTTGGGCGCTTCTATTTCAAAATTTGTTTTGTCCATTAATTGCAGTGGAGGGAGTGACTTTTTTGTTTTTTTGATTTTTTATTTCAGCAATGTAATTGTATTGATTCCTACTATGATGTCAAAGTTTATGGACAAAGTCCCTTCGGGAACGTGGTTTTTCATTTTTGGTCGGGGAATGTTGGTGCCGTTCTAAAAATCATTTTTTTGGGCTGCCATTTTGAATCTGCACACTGATTTTCATTTTTTTTTTCCTGTTCTTGTCGTGTTGATGTACACTATCAATGACCAGAGTTTTGGTAAAAAAATTCCAACAGTGTTTTCAGAGTGGGGGTCCACTTGGACCTCCTCCTTTGCACCAACGGGAGTGCAGAGACCTCATGTACTTAGTGTTTAACAAGTCATTAGATATGTCGATAAATTCTTTTTAAAAGTTTTTTTTTTAATTGTATCTTTTGTTCCGTCGGCAATAAATTTCCAGCTATTAATTCATGAGTCCTTGAAGTCATGAAAATTTGAATGAACAGTAGTCTTTAAAAAGGGTTCGTAATAGTCTTTATAAGTCATGTCATTATGTCAAGAATCAAGATGAGTGGGCTTTTCGGTAGATTCTTGCCAAACCATGAATTTTTCACAAGTACATCATACAATTAATCAAAAAGCATGTTTGCAGCATTTTTTTCGGCCACCATCTTGGTATATTGGCGGCCATTTTTTCCAAATGGCCGCCTTAAGAGTCCTTAAACGTGCGCTCTCTCGGCCTCTGAAAGTTTGTAGGAGCATAATTCTGGTGCCAATACCCATGTTTTAGGGGCAAGGAATTCATATTTTATGTTGGTTAATGTGTGATGTCTTCATTCACTACAATTCCAAGATGGCCGCCAAATTCCTCATACCAAAATAAGCTTTAATCATCGGCTTCAGAAGCAGTTATGAAGATGGTTTTTGTGTCGCCTGCCCGAAGGCAGGAAGCACATATGGATCATTTTGTCCACTGTTTTTGATCTGTTGTTGATGGCTGTTGTTGATGTCTGTTTGATGTCCTGTTTGAAAAAGGGTTAACCTTTGCATGTAATATCCACATACTTTGATGGATTTAACCAAACTTGGGCCAGGTGCAACATGGGCATCCCCCCCCTTGTTGATGAGGTCACAGTCACATGCCAAGTCAAAGGTCATGGAGGTCAAGTTGTAAAATAGGCTGAAAATGTAATTGACCTCATACTGAAAAGTTGAAGTTTCATTGGAACCAACTGAATCATAGTGCAACATGGGATCCCTCATTTGTTGATGAGGTCCAAGGTCCATGTCCAAGGTCAAGGTCATGTGAGTCAAGTTGTAAAATAGAGGCTTGCAAATGTAAAAATGACCTCATATGAACAGTTGAAGTTCAATTGGAACCAAACTTGAATCATGTGTGCAACAATGGATCCCTCATGTGTTGCGGCGGTCAAAGGTCCACATTCAGGTCAAAGGTCATGTTAGGAGGCCTATCATTCACTAACCGCGATGGGAGACGACACAAGCGGTCGAGGACCGATGGTATTTTGTTTCTTTACATAGGTTTTTGAGGTCAAAGAATTTCAATTTTGTGGCACGTCTAACTATACATGATTTTGCTACACTAGAATCCAAGATGCCACTGAATAAACCTCATTTTTCAAAATGGCTGCTTTCGTAATTACTTAGCCTAGTCCCTATAATCTCGGCCTCTGAAGCTCGTAGGAGCATAGTTGGTTGCAATACCCATGTTTTAGTGTCAAAGGAATTCATATTTGATGTTGTTTAATAATTTCATGTCCTTATCCACCTAAAATCCAAATGGGTGCCAAATTGGGCCCCATACATCTATGTTATTTCCTACTGAAAAACATGTTGAATACAATCCTTAAGTATTCAAGAATTACCAACAATATTTCATATTGTATGGTGACTGAGTGGAATATATTTTGAGTAAAAGATGATGGGTTACATGAGCTGCCATCCCCTGTTGAAGCACTACAGATATAAAGCCATAAATTTGTGTTTTTACATAAATATCATCATAGGGGCCTTTGTCCTTAAAATAGATGATATTGATTTTGTTAAGCTAGTAATGAGGCAAAGGAACGCGTACGCTAGAGGAGTTTTCAATGGTGTCCGATAGGCCTATATCACGACTTTATGGAAAAATAACATAAGATGTTTGCTACCTTGGTTGGCAGGTCCATTGTTCATTGTATTGAATAAAGTAAAACCAATGATGTTAACCCATACATGGATTTAAAAAATAGCTCACCACTTTTTTTCCTTGATGGTTACGACTACATCCAGTAGGCACGAACATCTTAAAGCAATTAATTATGACACTTAAATTTTAGATCCTACAATCATGAATATATTCGCTGCGTGAAATCTATTTTTTCCACCAAACCTCATAAGAAACCAACAGGAAAATCATTTGAAGCACAGCCGATTGTGAGTACCGTACAAGTATACCTATACACCAAATTAAATGTCCGCAAGAAGCATTATCACAGCCAGAAATCTAAAGCTGCAAATATGTTTTTCACAACAAATATCAAACATTATCGCTTTCTATAGATTCCTAGATGACATAATTCTTAAAAAAACCTATAGAACAATACATCGAAATCCTAAATAAGCTACACCGAAACCTTAAATTCACGGCAGAAATGTCAAAATACCTTATTTCTCACAGGTTCCCAAAGATCTGGAGGAGAGTACGTGGTGTGGAAATCCTAAAGCCTGTGAAAGATCAATCTAATCCCAAAAGCTATTGACCAATTATCACTCCTCTACCTACAAGCTCTTTCAACGTCTCTTGCTCAATCATATCTAACCTGTGATAGACGAACACCTCACGCAAGAACAAGCAGGTTTCCAGCCAGGCAAATCAACAACAAGCCAAGTACTCAACCTAACTCAACACATCAAAGATGTTTTCAATAACGGTTTGGTTACCGGAGTCATCTTGCTCGTCAACCTATCAGCAGCTTCTGACCTGGTTAATCACAGATGCTACTCCATAAGATCTTGGAAACTCACCAAGGCTCTCTGCTGACTGACCTCATCAAACAGGATATTCATTGTTCAGCTAGAAGCAAAGAAGAACCGTTGGCATAGGCCTCAAGAATGGGCTACCCCAAGGGAGTGTCCTCGCTCCACTCCTGTTCAACATCTATACAAATGAACAACCCAAGAGTGCAGGAACCTGTTGTTCTATTTATGCAGACGATCTCAGAATCAGTGCATCCAGATGCAGAACCGTTGAAGAAGACTCTCAAAGCTTTGGATGAACCACTCCTCATTAAGAGGAAAACCCCCCATGTCCATCCAAACACAAGATTGAATTTTAATTCTTAGTAAGTTTTGTCATTGATAAGTCTTGGCATTTAGAGAGAAGACAAATAGTTAAAGTAGGTTCACACAATAAATCGTGCACAAACTCACTGCACCAGATTGGGTGCTCGCCACATTTTCCTAAGATGATGGTACTTGGCCCTGTGCTACTCATTTACAGAGTATGCCTGCCCTGTATGGGAAGATCAACCCATGCAATAAGCTTGACCCAGCTTGAAATGCCCTTGCTGGCTTATCACAGGATATGCTTTCGCTAACATTAACAGAGAACTATACTCCAGCAGAATTGCTCCCACCAACATCCGCCCGAAGTGTACGAGCATGCAAGAGCGTTGCTGCCAATTATCTAATGCGAAGCACCGAATGTCTGGACAGAGACCTGCTGTTAACCGCCTTAAATCCAGAGTTGCCTCTTTGAGGAGTTAAAGAGAGCCCCCTTGTGGAAAGAAGGGCTTGCTGTCAAAACCAGTATCTGCCTATTAGTATGAACCGGAGAGCGCCTGCCACCCTGGAGCTGACGCCTCATCGCCTGAAGGCAATGTCCCAACAGAAAGAGAACCAGAATCAGCATATCTAAGGTTTTCCTGCAAATTGTGCTACCTGATCAGGATACTGTTTGTGGCTATGGAACAGCACTTAAACATTGAAAATCTCTTGGTCTGTCCACTTTTGGAGGCAACCATGCACTAGACAAAGACCTTGCCAAATTCATCAAAACAGCCAGATTTGTAGATGTCTCTGGCTAGAGCATATTTGAGGACTTTCTTTGGGACGCGATAAGAGGACTAATAAATTGTAAACCCAAAATTCGGCTCATGTCTGGTTACAGCTTTCCTAGGTTTAGGTTTGTATCTGGGGTTTGGTTTTGTAACCCTCAAAACGTGCCCTAACCTGGGTTTACAGCTTATATGGGGTTTACTTTTGGTTATATTTGTGGGGCATGTTTGGGTCCAGTGGATAGAACGACGACTCATGATCTGAAGTTGTGGGTTTGAGTCCGCTGCGGCCACTGTTGTGCACACTTGGGCAAGGCACTTTAATTCGCTTGCCTTTCTCTCTACCCAGGAGTGAAATTGGGAGCTGTCAGGGAATGTTACAATCTAAAGTGCTGATAGGAGCTGCACCACGGTTGCGCCCTAGTTGAAGCAATGATTTCTGATGATTTCCTAATGACAGCGTACTAATAATTGTAAAGCCATGATGCTACGGCGATTGGCGTACCCTAATACCGGTATTATATTCTTTTATCTAGGGTTAAGGGGTAAAAGCCAAATAACCTCTTTATGTTTGTTATCTATGGTTTGAATCTGCTATACCTAGAATAAGATCCTTATCTTGGGGTGACAAAGGCTAAACCTCCTAGCATCTTAAGCCCAAGATAAGCCTTGTATCTTACTCGATTCATCTGATTTTTGACCCCGTACCATTCTTGAGGAGGTGAAATTCAATTGAGGCGCAGGGACTTTGTTAATCAATTTTATTGGAGGAATGTAAGGGTCCTGAAATACACTATAGGCATTTCCATACATGAATGAAATTGTATTTAGTGGCATGTGAGTGAGTTAAATGACGGGAGTGTCCTCCAACATAATCCGGTGTGGCACATTCATTTTGATTCTTTCATTTTCCCCGTAGAGCTAGGTTGACCCCCTCCGACTTATTGGAATAGTCCAAAACTCAGGGGGGCGAATATATCAAGCAAATCGGTATAGTTGTATGCTTCATTATAAGTGGTAAAGGTGAAAATGAGACCCTATATAAGGTAAGGACCAGCCTAGTGCATTTCGACCGATAATCGCACCGCGACCGTATGGGTCATGCAGTCAGCCCGAGACCCGAAGCGTCGAGGGCTGCCGCCACTGACCCTACGGTCAAGTGCGTTTATCCTGTCGAATGCACGAGGCGTGGTCCCTTATCCGTCTATATTTTGAGAAAACATAGTATCAAATCATTACATTAACTTATAATTAACGTATTTATCTAAATTTTTGAGGGGGAGGTCGTTTTTTAAAATAAATTAAAACACTTCTACACTCTCACATGTCCAAAGTTATACTCTTATAAATGTGCCCAAATACCTTGACGCAATTCATTGTTTTTAGTTTTGTTTTGAAAATGATCTGGAGTGCGAGAAAGAATCAGACTCTCTAAATACCGCTAGAGTGGCTAAGCTTTCACGCCCCTCCCTGGCAGTTTCAAAACCCCCATTAGTGATGAAACGCGTCAATGAAATTGAAAGAAATATAGACGTTTCGCACTGCCTTACTTTTTCCAAAACAACCCATCAGTGACCGATTTCCCCCCCCAAAAAAAAATATCAAATGCATATAATTTTCTTCTACCATTCCAATGCCCCTGTATTAAGAATGTAAGACCAACCCAGACATGTATGTACAAAACATGACTGGTTCCTCTGCATTGAAAACGATTTATTTGTGACTTTGGGGTTTCTTGAAGTACCGGTACACTTAATTCTCATGTGCCTACTATTATATTACACACATGATTAGTCCATTTCCTACCTCTAGCCGTGATGTCCTGATTGACGCAGCTTGTGAACGCGCACAGCGTCATGTAAATGCCATCTTTGGGCGCGGTGGAAAAACTGCCGTCGCGGTAAGCCCAGCGCGTGCCCCGGGGCGCGTCGGTTTACTGTGCGCCCTTCAAAATCCGCGCTACCGTCACGGCACAGAGGTAGGGAAGTTCGTATACTCCGTAACTTTCTGAAGGCTTTTTTAATTTGACAAATTATAACATAGGAATTTTTTTATATAGATCATATTTATAATGTCAACTTATCATCCTTTGAGAGTACAAAAAAGCTTGTTCTCGTATTAGATACCCGCGTTTCGGAAGAAACAGTACAAAATCATATTATTTTAAGGTCTGCGCATGTGAATTCAACTAATACTTTAAAAAACGAGAACCAATATTTTTTTTCAACACAACTACATTTAAGTAGACTGACACCATAAATTGTAGATACTAAGTTGTACGGGTATATATACGATGCAGGCATGTTCTTGAATTTGAGCAGTAAGTTATCCTATATCAAATGAATGACGGTATTCTAAGTAGCAATAGGATTGGGACTTGTGGTGACCGCGCGTGCATATCATATGACCCGTGCATTATCTTGACATGCATTATCTGATGACCAGTGCATATCTTACAAGAGCCCAGTGCATTCGTGAAAAATAATGCAGTAAACAATAGATATCTAAACACGAGGAGTCTATGCTTCCATAATGCTACACAATAGAGGAACAAAGTTGACTGCACGATCTGCCTTGTGAAGCCACCCTAAAAAGTGCCAACACACAATTACACACAACTGATTCCAGAATTCAGAAGACTAATCAAAGACACTGAGGTACAGCAGCAATTGCAACTGGGTGGTGTGCAATATACCAGGGCTATAATTGTGATCCCCTCTTGGGATCCCATAAATCAGGACATCTATCACTCTCATTTCTTGTACCCAAACAAATAAAAAAATTAAAAAAATTAAAAATATTTTTTATAGATCTGCTTCAGAATTGAAAAGCTCAAACATAGGGATATTGATGCACCACATACATGAGTTTTTTTCGGCAGCCATCTTGGATTCTAGTGTAAGCAGTAGTCATTTAACTTAGAGGTGCACACAATCGAATTCTTTGACCTCAAAATACCTATGGCAAAAAACAAAAAACATTTTTATATGCTGTCTGAAGCCGAGATATAGCTTATTTTGTGTTATGAGGACCATTTTGGCTGCCATCTTGGATTTGTAAGTGAATGAAGACATCACACTATACCAACAACATCAAATCTGAATTCTTTGACCCTAAACATGGTTCTATACCACCAGAATTATTGCTTCCTACAGCTTCAGAGGCCTAGATATAGCAATTTAATTACAAGGCGGACATTTTGAAAATGGCCGCCGAATATCGGCCGAAAAAATGCAAACATTGTTTTTTGATAATTTCATGACTGTAGATCAATTCAAAAAAAAATGGTTTGCAAGAATCTACCCAAAAATCCCACTCAATTACACACACGGATCCCTTTTATTTATATGGCAAAAGGGCGTAACTCCAGTTACAAAACCTTTTCCTTGAAGGGGTTGTCCTGCAAAACAATGCATTATGGGATACATATTTTTGTAAAAATATTTTTAGCATTACTTAGCTCAACATTTAAAAAGAAAAATGTATCCCATAATGCATTGGTTTTGCAGGGTGGGGCCCTTTCTTGGCAAAAGGCATCAACTATCACTCAAGTTAACGACGCCCTTTTGCCATAAAAGGGCCGACAGTACATATACTATTAAAGGAGAACTGTACAAACCAATAAATATTATAGAATATAATTAAAAAAAAAAAAAAAAAAAAAAAAAAAAAAAAAAAAAAAAAAAAAACATAACTAATTAAAAACACCATCTCTTCCTGACCATGTGCTATTTAAAATTCGCGCTATTATATGATCGTGTTATGCTGATAAATACTGTTGGTAGTTGCGTCATACATGCTATAGGAAATGTACATTATGAAGTGTACATGGGAAGTGTATGACGGTACTGTGCCGTCCATATCATCTAACACTTATACATATCCCATATACATTGTGCGGTTTAAATAGCGCCTGGTCAGACAAAAGTTGTAATTCTTTTTATGGTTAGTATATTGTTTTTTTCCATCAACCCCTCGTTTTAAAAATGTGTTCATAGTATTTTTTAAGCTATCGTACTACGGGTTCTCCTTTAAAATATCTGTAAATTCCTGTTGGTTTGGCACTACAAATCCTGTTGCACAGACCCTTCAAACAGCTTTCTGTTACACCGTTTCCATAACACTTATGTATAATACCCTTTAATTAATAATTTTTTGGGCAGCTTTGACAATTTTGTATCAACTACTGCAACGAGAAACTCCAACACTTTTTATGAGAATTAAGTCCTGAAACAAGAGCAAGATGAGTACAAGAGAGAGGGCATCGAGTGGGTGACAGTAGAACTACTTCAACAACCGCATCATCTGTGACTTGGTAGAGGAACAACACAAGGGTATCATATCCCTCCTAGATGCTGCTGTCTAAATGTTGGTGCAGTTTACGATGAGTGAGTGTGCAATTTTTGAGGTTAAAGGATGACTCAGCAATTTCGAAATTTAATTTTTATCCCCCGGGCTTGAAAAGCAGTAGGGGGATTTTGCGATATCGTGCTATGTATGTGTGTTGGTGTGTGGTGTGTGTGTGTGTTCCAGTTTGGTGTTTGGTCTAGGTTTTTGTTTTATTCGAAAGTGGATTAAACCAAACTTGGGGTTACGGTGCATTAGGGGTTCCCTTCAGGTGTGGTATGTCAAAGGTCAAAGGTCAAAGGTCATCTGAGGTCAATTCCCTGCTTATCTTGTTCTGTGTATTAATTAAAAATTCAACTTACAACTGAGGTAGTCACCTAAAATGCTGATTTCCAAAGTTTTAGATGAGTCGGATTTTTGGTTTATATAGTAAACTTTATGTATAGTATAAAAATCACCATAAGGATACCTGCCAATGTGTATACTAAATTCTGGTATCCAGAATTTTTTACAACGTTGCACTTTTCAATAACAAGGACCATTGATTGAGCTATTAATTTCACAAGTGATTAGGATTGGACAAGCACATGGTATTATATCCTCCTAGATTAAATGTAAAAAATGTTATTTGTTAGAAAATTGAGGCGCCATCCGGCCACCCTCGTTACGGTACAAAACTGATTTAAAAACTTTGGATTTACTCTACTACATTAGATCCCTAGAGAAATCTCCTGAGTCAGCCTTTAAGACGAACTAGTACTATGGTGTTATACAGTATAAAATTATTAATTGAGTGGGGTGTTATGGTAAAACAGAATATTTATCATAAAAATTAAGTAAAAAACATGTGGTCTGACCATGCGCTATTTGAAATTTGTGTTAGTGTATTCATGTTATGGGATATTACCAGCACACTAGCATCGTATACCTTCATATGCAATACTTGCGTAACATGTTTTACCTTTGACATGATTAACGTCCAATTAACTCCAATATGAAAGTACTACCATGCTTGTTAATGAACTTTTGAAACAGACACAAAATGGCATAACCCCAAATGTCACAATCATACCCTAAATGGCATAAGCCCATACTTTTTTCATCACCTAATAAGCAAAAATTGTTCCGCTTTTGTTTATCCGTGCATGAAAGGATTCTGTTTTACGCGTGCGTTTCTTGCCACAAGTGTGTGCAGTGTGTACATCACGCACTGCATCTTTTGCGGTAGGGTCATTTTTCTATTTGTGGTGTGAAGAGTCATGCCTATTAGGTGATGAACAAAGTATAGCCATGTGTTCAAGTCTGGAAATCACTCTTTTATTCAATTTCATAATTAAGGGTTGGTGCTTACGGGTGGAAATTTACATTAACAGGTGATTTTACTCCACATAAAACGGTGTTCCCATCACAAGTTCAAAATCCAACTTCTTTTAACCATTTTTTTATTGAAGATGCTTAGAACTTAAAATATTTAGGATAGGTATCCTAACATACCCTACAAGTGGCAAGACCTAAAGCAACCTAATAAGGACAAAATCGGATATTTTAGTCATTGCTGTCCAAACGAACACTTATTACTACACATAATTGAATGGAGATTCACATCTTTGAACACTGCTGTTTTCTTCCTTTCTGTCAATTTTTCAGTTGGAAAAATACCTTATGGGAATTTTACAGACTTATCCTTTGCTTTTAATCTATTTCTGCAAATTTCAATATTTTGACTCTCTTGGGTATATCACTGATAGTGTCTTTAACTAGAGTACTTCCATCTGAGGTTCCTTAGTGGCTAAATTGTCTGACTGTCTGTCTGTTATTGTACATCAGCAATATGTCAAGAATACATCTAAATTTACAATTACTGTCATTGATTTCTTGCTTATACAGATGTTTTTAGAAGCCATGAGCCAGAAACTAGCTAAACATCCTCATTTCATTAGCAGAGCCACCGACCCATCAGATAAATCACTAGAACACAACAGAGACTTCAGAATCCGGCATTATGCTGGCGATGTCACGTACGTATGCATTATACAGGGTGTTAATAAAACAGTTGTTTACAAATAGGTGATGTGATCTGGGAACACCCGCCACAAGTCGCACAGGACAGTTTTGAAAAAATAAAGAAAATGGCTTAAAATCTGTTATATTGTACTTTATTTTTTGTCAGATTGTATAAGGCGTAACTTTTGACGTGTGGTGGGTTTTCCCAGATCGCATCACATATTACAAAGAAAAACACTCTTGTATTCTGGATTTTTTGAACTGCAATGTCAGAACATCTCATGAGCTATGTAATGCTTTTCTATGTTTTTACCGCTAAATCAGTTAACCTGGCTTCTGATTTTCGTATGCGTATTGTTGAGCAGCTTAGGTTTATTTCAAATAGTTAAAATGAGCAGTATTGTGTATGAGCTTTATTCCGTAAGTCTATTGATTTCCATTGAACTAGGTGCTCTCATTTGGTAGGTAGGCATGCGCATAGCTAGGGGGATGATGAGGGAGCGTGTGCACCCCATCAGCCATTATGGTTTGTATTGTCCACAGCTATGCGCATGGTAGGTATGCTTGGAATTAAAGGCTGGGTTGACCTGATTTGCACTATTAGCCAGTTTACCTGAAGAGATACATAATCAGGCAGATCTAGAATCATCAGCACAGGAGCACAAAAGAGTTATAAGCTCTGTGTTATCAGCAAACAGACGGCTTGATACTCGGAACTCTTTACTCAAGTAGGATTATTATTGTATCAAGAGGACTAGCATATGTAGACTATATGTGAATCTTATCCACAGCTACACTCATGGTAGGAATTAGAGGCTGGGTTGACTTATTTGCACTGTTATCCAGTTTACCTGAAGCAGAGAAGATTGTAGGAAGAGGAGATGTACGCCAGGCCTTTTTTAGAACTATATGTGTGCGACCACGGGAGGTTCCACTATTGAATTTCAAGTACCCAATTAGGAATTAGTCAAAAAGTTCCGCAGAAAGCTTAGATCATTTGGTCAGAGTCGGCACGCGCCTGCGCACATCATAGGTTTCCAATGTAAACAACAAACCCACAGCATGCAGTAACTGAACCGCTCATTTCGAATTATGTAGTCTCACGTTCCAACTGAAAATATGGGGGAAAATATCTATGCCTATTTTGTTGATGAAGATTTATCATAAATTCATGAAGATATAAAGACACGAATCGGCAGAAGTGAATTGTTTATTCACGTTAAATGCCCCGCAAAACGCAACGCGGTGTAATATTATCAATTTTATGGGACTGTGCCGGGGCCACTGTGGGAGAACTGCCGCCGCGCCGGCGGCTGCGATCCCAATGAAAGTGCATTCCCATTTCGAATTTATCAATTCAATTTTCTTATACCAATATACCCATTATGTCATTTGTATCGAGACCCCCAAGGGCCGCATCAATAACCTGGGGTTTGTAATTGCTGTTGGGATAATTTTTAATACTTGAAGTTGAACATTGGTAATAACGATCTGTTTCACGCATGTGAAATGCCAAAAAGTAACCACAAAAAATGAATTCGGAGAACATTGTTGCCTTTATAAGTTTATTAGCCGACGAACTCAATGGTGGAAATAGCTGTAAACTTAAATTAACTTGTAGGACTGTACAAATAGGGCAGAATATGGAGATAGGCCTATGAGACCACGATACTATGATCACTTTGTGACCCGACAACTTTTTTTATACAATGTATACATTTTTATTTTACATTCAGCTGCATAATGCATTCATAATAGTTGAAACATTATTCATATTCCCAATACTTGATAGTCCTCATAATCTATAGCTAAATTCAGACAACCTTATAACCTGTACCATATTGGCCTCAGAAAAATGCCCCGAAATACCCGTAGGCCTACTACATTGCCGAGATGACCCTAAAAGCTCCTAAACTTGAATTCGGTCTCAAATTTTGTAATCGCATACAAGATTCAAAACAAAAATCAAATAGCGAACGAGTGCCATTTCAACTCCACTACAAAATTTTTGTCGCTTCTTGTCACCGAAAGGGTCGCGGAATTGGATAAAATGCAGTATCGCCTTCGTATTCCACGTCGTTTCATTCACAGGAAAGATCGAAACTTGAGAAAGGTCGAAAAAACAGGACATATCTCCTCGACCTTCGTCAAATTAGGTCCCTTACAAAATTGCCCATGAATTCACTATTTCAACGTTCCGTACCAATTCGAAAATTCGGCGATTTGATGGGATTTTCATGACATATCCTCTCTTTTTGGAGTAAACAACGCTTCGAAGACACGTAAAACGACTGTATGCAAACCCGGAAGTACGGGTAAAACGCTTGGTTAGAAAATACCTTCTAGAAACACTGTACACCTCTGTTATTTCCTCCAGTAACGATACATTGCGATCGATCGAGTGTGGAATCTGCAGCAAGAGCACAAAAGAGAGGTTATCAGCTCTGTGTTTAGCAAACAGACGGCTGATATCGGAACTCTTTACTCAAGTAGGATTATTATTGTATCAAGAGGACTACATATGTAGACTATATGTGAAATCTAGCTACTAGTCTTGTATACTTAATTAAAAATTTAAGAGAGGCCAATCGTCGTGGGGCAGGAAAACCTCATATGTGCATTTGACCTCTTAAGAGCAAAACCTCATATGTCATTTTCCGGTAACACTGACAAAAGGGCCTGTTTCGCGATATTGTCGTTTTGCAAAGTAGCACAAAATACTTAAAATATCTTACGTACTTCTTTAACATCACCTCATCATTTCCATCAACTTGATTTTACCAGACACTGGACAATAGGTGGGTTTGTCCATGTTACCAAAGTTTGCTACATTATGATGTTTTGCATTTGACCTTTCAAATTACACATGAGGTTTTTCTTGCCCAGCGACGCAATGTAAGATGTTGGTTGGTAACACACAAGAGAAATCTGTGCTGATTTTAATTCTAATTACATTGTTTAATTTATACACAACTGTGTGTTGTAGGTACGATGTAGCTAATTTTATAGACAAGAACAAGACACATTATTCCAGGATTTCAAGAGACTACTGTTCTCCAGCTCCAATCCAGTGATCTCAACCATGTGGCCTGAAGGACAAATGAAAGTCACAGAAGTAAGTAACAGGAATCTAACAGGACAAATAAAGGTACACAGCAAGATTTCCCATTGTGACCTTGTAGTATGTACCCCATAAGTATGCCATAGGTTAGCTACCTGCTGTGCAACTTCAGAGTACCTGCCTTATAGTGTGTTTCTATTGTAGCAAAAGGTGGCTAAAGCTGCCATATGCCGATTAGAAATAGATGTCTTTCTGCATTTCACCTACTCTAGTGGTGCTTTTTCCTTGGTATTCGCTTAGCTTTTACATTGCAAATAGTAAGATAATTCCAAAAGAAATAAGCTGCCTTTGAAACAATACACATGGAGATACCTAAGAGGGAGTGACCTCCATGGTGTAATGCACTCTAAGAGACATAGATGCTCTTGTAACACTTTTTAATAGACTTTGGTAACGCCAAAGTCACGCTTTTATGGAGAAGCACTTCAAAGTGTACAGGAGACTAGGTGTATGTTTTTGCAGAAACACTTAACCATTCCTCTCCACCATGTAGCAGGTATATAAAAGGGTATCAACTACATAATTACATTCAAATTTCATGATCTGATGTCCATTGAGTTAGAAGCACTTCAAATCAAAAGTGGAACTTAAAAAATATTGTTATGTTTCAGGAAGGTTACGATGAATCTAGTCAGATGGGAAAAATAGTTTCCTGTGTGAAAATGTACTCTTCTTTAGGCAACAAATGAAAGGAGTTGTCGCGGCTTCCGGTTAGTCAAAACCCTAGTTTCACTAGTTTAAAAATTGTTAAAAATCTCTTTACCTATGGGGTGGAAGCTCAGAATCAGAGATATAGCTACGCCGACCGGCAGCGGCCGGCCATGTCCAGCACGATCCCTACTTTAATAAAGTCGGATCCAAATCCGGGTCCTTTTTTACGGATTCAATCCCCAAATTCACGATATACTGCTGTAGTAGTACGTTTTTAGTAACGCTCGTTTGCGTTCACAAGTACGTATCAAGACTATTTTATATCGACCAGGGACCACTTGATCGACCCTCGAGCGGTAAGCGATGGTCAAAATCTCACAATCGCCAACGACGCCATTTTGTTGATCGCATGAGCGAACGAGTGAATGATTACGTCGTTGAAACATGATCCCAAAAATGTTGTTAGACGGGTTTTCAAGAAACAGACGGAACAGGAGATAAATGAATGGTTCTGAACCTGGAATTATTATAAAAGCGACCTTTTGAGCAAGTTTCAAGTGAGGCAGATCATTTTTGATGGGTATACAAGCACTCTGGCCAGTCTCGGCAGAAACTATACAGGTGGCACTGTGATGCATGGTGTATTACATTACCGTAGCTAGCGTGGTGGCTGAACTAGGAATTTGCCGATAAGTGGGTATTATTAACACAGTTAATGACATTTTTCATGTTTAGTACCATGCACTACTCATGATCACATACGCATCGCATTCATGGCCATGACTTAGCCAGGAGTCATGGCATATTGGTGATGGCAGGCATGGAGAGACTCTCTGCGTTAGGCCAAGAGAAAAACAAATTGTTTGTTGCCCCTTCCCGACCGACCCAAAAAATCGAAAAATCCGGGTCGCGTTTTTTTTGTTTGTTTTTTGAGCGTGCAAAATCTAATTTGAGAAGTTTTATGCAGACAATAAAATCACTTGCTTTTCTTAAAACGTTGTTCTAATAACGATTGATGAAAACCTTGATATACTCCCCTTCGGGTGGCATATTGCCCATCTGCAGCCCGAACCGCGAATTTAATAGAGTTTGTGCCTGAAATCGTCTAACACGGTACAGTACAGTCGGGTTCCAGTAACTGGGGGAATTTTTCTGTTACATGATGTAGTTTAAAGATTGGGATTTTTTTAGAAAGAAAAATCACACCTTGAGGTACACACCATCGGCAGAAAATCCTCATCGGCTTCAGGGAAAGTCCCCATGTGCCATCTTGAATATAGTTCCAGAGAAATGAGTGAATGAGTAGATCTGCTACCAATTTGTGGCCATTTTATAGCTCGTTCTTTAGGATACAAGGGGTTTAAAAAACAGTAAACTTCCCAAAAAAAACTGACAATAGAATTTAACATCGCGGTGCGTATATTAATCTGAAATGTGAAGCGGTGGGTGGCTTTTGAAAATGCGCATTAAGGCAGAAAATTGGGCCTGCGCCCCCCCGCATGTGCAGTAATAGTAAATATGGCGACGCACTTCCAAAATTGTATTAGAAAGTAATCCAGCTGCTTTGAGTAAAATTATGCACTTTTTTAACTGGATTTTTCCAAAATCATTACTGATGGATAAGCGTTGATATAATATGTACTATAATCTGAAGTTTTAACCAAATTGGTGTGTATTGATTTTAGGGGAATATCGCCGAAATTCGTCGTGTCACTGATGTGGGCGATCGCACGATTGCTCTAGCTATAAATAGCCAAATGGTTTCAATGGACGCGTTCGTGCACCATATCGTGAAAATATAACCGGTAAAAATATGACAAAAATATACATATTACATCGCAAATAATAAAAATCACATTTTGATTTTACAAATAATAAAAATAAATTAGGAATCTTGTTATGTTTACAAATAGAGAATATGAAAGAGGTTTGGTATTTGGGGTTTACTTCATTCGCTAAAATACATTTGGGTATGAACTGGTCGGTAGAGTAGGTTGATTTCAAAAACAACAAAACATGTGGGCACGGCGACGTGTACGCTGTTTCTTTTACTGCTGTCTGTCTTGGGAACTGTAGATTCTATGAAATTTTACAGACATTTAAGGGTCGTCTGTTGATGCTGCAGTGTCCATAAGTGAAATCTGTACGTATTAGCCATGGCACAATGTTGCAGAATGAAACAATTGTGCCATCACGATTTAAGTACAGTACAGGACATGCATAGGCTTATACTGTTCAAAAACCATTCTTTGCATATCTCCTTCCTAAAAAAAAAAAACAAAAAAATAGCGACATACCGACCCAAATTTTTTTGGGGATTGAAAGGGCAATCAAACAATTATTTTTCTTGGCCTTATTTGGTACGGTATGTGTTAAAGTGACAGGAGGAGATCTTTTAGGATACGAATTTCCCTTCAAATTTTCACTGGATCGGTTTAGACAATACCGAGAAAGTTCGAAGTTGATTTGGACAAAACAGGGTGCAAAAAGGAAACCGCAAACCTGTTTTGAACTTGTATGCTATCGTAATCGTTCCCCATAGAAAACCATGCTTTGACTTTCTGTCATGAACGACAGAAACTAATCATCATCTTATTACAGAAAGACGACATGTTCGGCTTATTCACTCAGGTGTGATCTAATATATTGTAAGCATTCCAAATATGTAAAAAAACTGGGGTTTCGAGAAAAAATTGGGGGGCGTCTTTCTGGAAATATTAATGTCTCTTTTAAGGTGACTTTGTCTTGAATTGATAAAGATTTCTGAAAAACAGAATAAGCATAAAAATTGGACCCCTTCTTCGTCCAATGCAAAATTATTGGTCTCGTCATGAGTTGAAAAAATATCGGGCTCAGCTTCGCTTCGCCCGATATTTTTCCAACTCATGACTCGACCAATTAATTTGTGCAGGGACTCAGTTGGATCCAATTTTATAAGAAACTGATGGAGGGGTGGGAATCAAGTACTACTCGCGCTGATAGGTTAGGGGGTGGTTCAGGGTTTAAAGGGGATTGTCGGGTTTAAGGGGTCGGGGGTAGGGGTGGGTCGGGGGTTTGTTTAAGGGGCGTTTGGGGGCTTTTTAAGGGGGGTTGCCGGGTTTAAGGGGGGATGTACCGCTTTAAGGGGCTTGTTGGGTTCAGGGGGGATTGTTGGGGTTTAAGTGGGTTGTCGGGTTTAAGGGGGGTGTCGGACTTAAGGGGGATTGTTGGGGGTTAAGGTGGGTTGTCAGGGTTTAGGGGGGGTTTGTTCTGGGCTTAAGGGGATTGCTGTGGTTTAAGGTGGGTGCACAAAGTGTAAGGGGGGTGTCAGGTTAAGGGGGTTGTGGGTTTAGGGGATTGGGTTTAAGGGGGGTTTTTGGGTTTTTTTAAGGGGTTTGGGGGCAACATAATGTGGATTTAAGGGGGTTGTCGGGTTTAAGGGGGGTTGTCGGGTTTTTTTTTTACGGGGGTTGTCAGCTTTAGGGGGTTGTTGGGGTTTAAGGGGGATTGTTGGGGTTCAAGGGGGTTGTCAGGGTTTAAGGGGGTTGTCTGGACTTAAGGGGGATTGTTGGGGTTTTTAGGGGGTGTCCGGGTTTAAAGGGGTTGTCCGGGGTAAGCGGGTTTGTGTGGTTTTAAGGGGGTTGCAAAAGTTTAAGGGGGTTGTCCAGGTTTATGGGGGGTTTTTGGGTTTAAGGGGTTTTGTGGAACATAATACGCGTATACATGCGCCGACGTGCACACATGCACGCGCATTCGCGAATGCTCGCATGTGCGTATGCATTGCGTGGATGTTGCACAGGGGTTGGTCCGGGTTAAGGGGGTTGTTTGGGCTTAAGGGGGATTGTTGGGGTTTAAGGTGGTGTCGGGGTTTTTTAAAGGGGTTGTCCGGGTTTAAGGGGGGTTGTTCCTGGGCTTAAGGGGGCTTGTTGTGTGGTTTAAGGTGGGTTGCAAGAGTTTAAGGGGGGTTGTCCAGGTTTAAGGGGGGTTTGTTGGGGTTTAGGGGATTTTTGGGTTTAAGGGGTTTTTGGGTTTAAGGGGTTTTATGGCACATATATATTTTGTATGCAAAGAGTCCATATTTGTTTACTCTTTACTCTCTTCGGATGCCCCTTTTTTTCAACACGCTAGCCAAAAACCCGAATCTATCCAACAATAAATTGACCCACCTCCCCTTAACAGAATAGCGTTTGTAACACGGAGAAAATGGGGATTAAGGGCCAGAATGGGGTACTTTAGAAAAATAACTTGTTAAAAATAAGAAAAATCACCAAGGGTAATGAGATCTGCAGCTGATTATTTAAAAATGTTAAACCGCTCCCGCCAGGGGGATTGATAGGATTTAGCGGTTTGAGAACCGCGACGTTGCATTTTATGAATAAATGACTCCCTTCAATGTGATCTGAGGAAGATCACCAAGTCGTTTGAGCATTGCCCCAGAAATACATGGATATGAACACAGGTTTTCTGAATGAACATTAGTTGGTAACCAAGCTTCCACTGGTCAATGTTGGGTCGTTGCTTCCAGGTGTCCATATCCAAATGAAAATGCTTCAACATAGTGTACAGGGAAGGACACCAATTGATCGTACCCACAGCTGTTTGAACATCTTGTTTATTATGACAAAATCTGAAATATAAAATGAAAAAATATCAAGAGTGACACCGGTTTACACGGATTGGGATTATGTATTTCCAAAGCTTCATCCTGTGAAAAACAGGGCTTCTTAAGTGTGTTTTACATAAAACCCCCAAAAAAAGTAAATCCCCCCTGAAATTGTTAAGTTCAAACGATACATCTGATTATACATTATGGGATATAATTATTCATTACGCCTTTCTCTGCATGTTCTCTTTCTCTATAGTAAATAATCCCAAAATGTATAATCCGATATGTATCAATTGAAACTTGACAAATTTCAGGGGCAGGGAGTGAGTTATGTTTTGAGGGGTGTTAGATCTTCTGGAGATTGACAGAAGAGGCCACTATGACATGCAGGTCATGCTAATGACTTTTGTAAGACAGTGGTGCAGAACCTGGGAAGTGGGGCCAGGCCACCTCTGCTTTTGAAAGTGGAGCCTGGCCCACACTTTGCAAAAATGATTATGGTGCACTCAGGGTTATATAGCTGCACAAGAAAATGATAGTTAAGTTCTGAGAATTGTGAGGATAAAGTGCCAAGGGCCCCTTCACTATTGAAAAAAGTGTTTTCCCCGCCGCAACCGTGTAAGGACTTTTGACACAAAAAATCGTTGTATGGATTTTTCCAATTTCTACAGGGTATAGGTCTTGCAGCCCCTACTCAAGTTAAAAGGCTGACTCGGGGGGGATTTTTTAAAAATATCTTTCGTGTAATAATTAAAAATATCCAACCAGCACCAAAAGATAGTACCTAACAAAATGCTTAGTTCCAAGTTTGAGATGAATCGGATTGTTGTTTGATTGCAGTACCTTTTATGCATAGCATAACAGTGCCATAGGCTCCTGTTGTATAAAAACAATCCGGATCCCGAATTTTATAACACACATGTGATTTTCTATAGGGCTCCAATCTGAGCTTAGCTAATTTCACACAGGGATTAGTATATGGACAAGCATTATGCATATGTAAAAAAACATGATTTGTTTGAAAATGAGGGAGCCCTCTTAGGAAAGATCGTGAGTTGGCCTTGAAATCAGTGTCAGGATTGTGTTGCCACTGCTTAAACCCAAGGAAGCACTGCTGCTGATTGGTCACATGGAAGTATGTGATTTGTTTGAGCCAATCAGCAAAGGTAAGAGGAGGTAGAGGAAATGAAGAGGGATAGAGCTTTAATTTTTGGAAGCTGCTTTTCAAAGGTTTGTTGAAAAGGATTATGATATAATGGTCCAAAAAAAGAAATGCTTTGTATGAAAGAAATTAAAGGTAATTTGTTAGGCCTAAACAGCTGTGCCTTAGGAGTGTGTGAATAAAATGACATTCTTCAACCTTGATCTGGGAAGTCACAATCGATTTTGGGTCGTAGGATGTTGACTAACAGTAAATGATGTACCTGGTACTTGCTATGATTTTTGGAGGGTACCTAGGTACCCAAAACACATGAGTGCAGAAATTAGGACCCAACAGTTCAGAACAAGCGATGTGAAATTACAATCTGATATTGCAATTCTTAAGAAAGACTGAGAAAATGTTTACTTTTCACACCTTGCTTCATCTCCACAACGCCAAATCTGGTGACATAAGGATATGTTTTCTTCGGATGTAGTAGTACTGATCGGAGTAGTAAAAAGGAAGTAAATTGAATACACAAAAAGAGTTTACATTTGGGTCATCAATTAAATATGACTCAGGCCTGGGGGATAATGGCAGGGTACCCGGTTTTATCGGGATTATATAACACTTAAATGATACTGAGTCATGTGAATTGGAGGATTCTCGGTCACATGTCTTAAATAAATGATATATTGAATGCTTACGTACATTTATGTGCATTTTTTTGTTTCCCATTTGGCCGTTGCAATTTTGTTCATACGTTTCGTTATATTGCATGCCTCAGGGCGTTATTCCCCAAAACGTGGGTAACCCTAATACCGCACTATACAGGAAATTTGCCCCGCTATGTGATATTATGATCAGCAGTGATTGCGGTGCAGCAGCGAGTCGTCGGAACTTGCGGTCTTTGTGTGGGTGAACAATGGACGCACGCTCTTGTTGTTTCTGCCGGCAAAGTCATGTTGTCAGCAGGATCTACGTGGAATTCCCGGACATGGAGGTTTCTTCAGACCAACATGACAAGTAATGGCAGGACTATATAGTAGAAGGTAAATTAAAGTCAACTTTAAGGGCCTAGCCCTGCAGAGATAGGCCCCGGTTCGTAGTATGCTACTTGACAGCGGCACAGGCTAGGCTAGGCTTAGCACAGTCAAGCTAGTCCGAGCTTTAATACTAGAATGGACAAGATCTACTGAGAGGTTATATAAAACAAATAATGAATATTTTTCATTCGTTGCAATGGTAAGAATATTTTCATGAGTGAAAGATGAAATGTTCATTCAACTCGGATGACGCCTCGTGAAAAGGAAACATTTCATCGTTTCAACTCATGCAAAATATTTTACCATTGCACTCTAAAAATTCATTATTTGTATAATATTGTCACAGCCTTTTGGATGTTCCAGTGAATGCAAGAACAAAATGAATGATTTCAACATTAATCGAGAGGAAAGGGGGATCATTTTACTGCAAGGGTCATGGCAAAAAAGTGATCAGCAATTTTGGTCAAGATTGAGCCTATTTTGTTGTGATTCGCAGCAATTAAAAAGTTTGCCAATCATAACCACTGTTTTGATTTTTCAGGTAACCAAGAGACCACTGACAGCAGGCAAGGTAACCAAGAGACCACTGACTGCAGGTACTATCTTCAAGAACTCCATGATTGAACTTGTCAGGAAATCTGGCATCAAAGGTTATGCGATCTTTTATGAAAACAAATTGTGTATTTAGGGATTCAAACCTGTTACAGAGGGGTTCATCACAACTCAACAACGATGCATCCAGGTGTGTTTATCCCGTGAAAGCCGCCCGCATGGAGTATTAACATGCATGGAGTGAAGCCTGACAAAGCTATTTGAAACCACTATTCAAACAACTGGCATAATATTTGAAATGGTAAAAATTACAAAAAAAATCATGATGTGAAAACATCTATATTACAGTGGTTTATTATAGCAACCTTAATGGTGCTCCTTCTCATCTCCTCTTTTGTAGGAGTTAATTTTGGGGTCCCCACAACTGTTGTGGGGGCTAGGTGATCACAAAAGTGGATTGGATGACGGGGATGCTACAATGGGCGGAACGAAAGGGAAAATTTCATTAATCCACTCTACCGACTAAAACCCAAATCAAGGAACTTTAACATGGTGACAAGGTCATGAACATGAGGTTCATTGTGGCTGTATGATTTTTTGGAAGGTTATGAATATAATGGCTCATTTGCATTTTTTTCAATAAAATTATATGTGAGGAGAGCATGCGACCGTTAGGGTGCTTGCCTTGTGTGGCCAAATCTACCACAAGCTGTACGTCCTTGAAGGTCCTTGAAAGTCCTGGGAATTCAAATATCCTTTTCCCAGACGATTGAAAACCCTGGAAATTACCCCAATGGTCCTTGAAAATTGCAGTCACTGTGTGATGATTTTGAATATAAAATGAATTATGGTAAACAAAAGTATGTGAAATGTTTAATCCATTTGCGACATCAACGGCAATGAAGATTTAAGAATATATTTATATTTAACCCTTCCTTGGTAACCGTACTACCGGTCCCAGGGACGGTTGTGGCGGCTAAACCGTCACACCATCGGATTATGATGAGGAGGGTAGCTGGTTACCATGGTAGAATGAAAAAGAAGATTACACAAGGGCGTCAGCTATGGAGAAGCTATGGCAGCAATCTAGCACATGCGCCTTGCATGGAGGGCGGGGTTGCCAAAGGCTAGGCCCACCGCCGAAAACGGTGGATTGACGTCAGGAAAGGGCATCTGGTCATTTCTTTGCTCCAATAAATCCTCACACGCAGTTTTGTGAGTGAGGTGTCCGGCCACCCTCGTTTACGGGGACAAAACCGGATTTAAACTTTGGTATAAACTAACTAACAACCCGTATGCTGCTATTACAGGCCTGTAACGCTTGTAACGATTACACTGAACGTGTTGTCATAAATTATGCAAAAGCTCCAAACATTTTGGGTTTGTGTTTGTATTAGTCGGTTGGTGTTTGTATTGAGAGAAGTTAATGTTCTCATTAAAAGTGGAAACATACTTGCAACACATACATGCCCCGACTAGTACGGATTTTTTCGTATTCCGTACGAAAATAGCGAAATAGGAGGTTTCCCGGGAAAAAAAATAATGGAAATGGTTTCTGCGTCACTAAAATAAAAATAAAAGTGTATATAAAATAAGTAAATACAGAAAAAGAAAGTTAAGGAAGGAAGGCAATCTTCTTTCAAACAAATAAAGAACATAGATTTGAAAGATTTTCATTTATTAAAGGCTGTTAAATGTTTCAGACTCGTTTTTCCCGACTTCGTGTAAGGTTTACCCACATTAATAGCTTGATTTAACCATTTAATGCGTGTATGCTATATGTCTTCTGAAGGTATTTTAGTGTACTATTCGACTGCAGATGTGCAAAAGGGTAGACCTACAGGTACAATGTGTATTGTTATAGTAGTTTTGTTTCAGGTTAAGAACCTTTGAAAGTTTTAGACTCATTTTTCATGCACTTTATAAAAAAAAAAAAACTCCAGTTCCTTGAATGGGGCTGTCAGAAGATCGGAAGGAGCTCTGTGCTTTTTTTCTGGAAAAGATGTATTTTAAAGCGCCTCTCTCTCATGATGCAGTTCATATGTATTTAGGTAGCTTCAGTTTCAAGTTATTGAGCCTTTAACTTAAATTTCATTTTAATGTACACTGTAGCTAAAAAATATTTTCTTAGGATACTGACAGTTCGTAAAGGGGGAACTATCAGATAGTGGAACTCGCGTCCAGATTTTTTTTTTCAGGAAGCAGAATTTAACAGAAGCTTCTCATCATGATGCAATTGGGTATAGATGGCTCAGTTTCAAGCTATGATCTTTAAAATTTTTGCCCTTTCTTCTTTTTCATAAATTTCCATATGGACTTTAGTTCCTACTGACAGTTCCTTAAATGGGGCTGTCAGACGGAGAAGCTCTGTCCATTTTTTATAGAAAAGCTGTATTTTAACAGAGCGCTATCTTATGATTGAGTTCAATATGTACATAGGTAGCTCAGTTTTCACGTTATTTGGCCTTGTTAGTAAGTTTAGACGTTTAGTTCTTTTTTAATTGTACTACAAAGCTTAAAAAAAATTTCCCTTATGGATTGTGTATCATCTGACAGTTGACAGTTCCTTAAAGGGGAACTATCAGAATATGGAACTCTGTCCATATTTTTTTTCATGGAAAGCAGTAATTTAAAGAGCTCTTCATGATTGCAGTTGTATATAGACTGGACTCAGTTTTCATTTTCAAGCTAGATCCTTTAATTTTGACCTTTGTCTTTTCATAAATTCTCCATATGGACTTAGTTTATACAGACAATTACTTAAATGGGGCTGTCAGACGGCGGTGTGTTAACACATAACTATAAACAATCTTACTAATTTTGAATGGGGGTACAAGTAGTAAAATGATTTTGGTGCGACCATTTTTCGGTATTTTTTTTGGTGCAAAACTTTTTGAAAACGCTCCGGTCATTGCTTGAATATAAGAAAAACCGTACAAAATTAGTACAAACATTAGGTCCTTGGAAAATAGCTAATTGAGATCCTTGAAAGTCCTTGAAAAGTCCTGAATTTGGAAGGAGTGGTGGTGTACGAACCCTGCTACCAAAAATTCACGGATAGAATTCCCGGGTGGGTCACCTTGCTGGGATTATTCAAGGTTACTCAATTCTGGATTGATTTTGATTCTGTATACCAGATATTGATTAAATACAGAATACCACTCGCCTCACGGTTCAACTTAGAATGGACAAATGAATCATGAAAGCATCCTGTCCTTCGGAGGGGAGTTAAGCCGTCGGTCCCATTTACAGAGAGCGCCAACGCTGTACATGAACATCGCAACCAGTGTCGAATAATAAGGTCGGGTTGTAGGACACCCGGACTGTTCCTAATTCCGCCAGCATAACAAAACAAGTGAGCTATGGTAGGAGCGTCTGTATCAATGGATACACGGGGTCCCGGATCAACTACTCAGTTGAATTAAATCCTGACACCACCACAGCCATTGCCCATGACTGGGATATGTCTAAAGAAGAAGAATAAAATTAAATATCATTGTGGAGGCATATTATGAATTGAAATTTTGGGTATACCAATTTGATTTTTTGTTCTTGTGCATCTCAGGAAACCGTAACTATGTAAGATGTATTTCCAACACCAACGAGGTGAAATCACCGGTATTTTTTGACGACGAGCGATGCCTCCATCAAGTACGCTACCTAGGTCGTTAGAGAACGTCAGAGTACGCAGGGCAGGATTTGCTGCTAGGCAACACTACTCAAGATTTCTACATATGTAACTTATCCGTTTCATCAATGGGAGCTCTTTGTAGTTACTTACAACTTATGGTTTTTGAGATGGCTTCCAGAGTGATCATAGGTCATTTGAGAAACCATCTAAAGAGGCAGATATGTTTAATATTTTTTTATAGGCCAGGTTGGTGTATTCATATGGGGGTAAGTCATGATTTCTCGTAACCGAAACAGTTTTCATATGGGCAGGTCAGGTTTTCTTTGAAGGCCTCACCAATCCATCACTCATCCTTCGGCTGTGGAGGCAGGCGTTACATTTCTCCACGCACATCTATCTTTGGCAAATGCGGCTATCTTCTCGCTTGTATCATGCCTTTATCGATACCCAAAAATTCATACCCTAGCCACGTTGGATGTAGGCTAAATGAGAGTCTGTACGTTGCAGGTCTCCTTTTTCCATGAGTGGTATTGTAAAGAGCGTATCTTCTAGCAGGCCTCTGCCGCTGCAGACTAAGGCTGTTGTGCCAAGGAAACTCAGCTGGCGATGTCTTCCAAGGTGGATAAGATCTCAAGTATGTTATCCTGGTAACCAGTACTGCTTGTCCCAGGGTGGGGTTGTCAGTGGCTACACCGTCCCATCGGGTTTCTAGGAAATCCGATGAGGAGGGTAGCTGATTACCCCTGTAGAACTAAAAAGAAGAAAAAAACTAAAAAATCAATAAAACTCAAAAACTTAAAAAACACACACACACATTAAAGACACTATCAGTGATTGCTAAAGCAGAATCGAAAAATCACTCAAAATCGATTTTTATTATGTACGTACAAGTTACACGGTATCCTAAACATACCCTACAAATGATAAGACCAGAAGCAACCTAAGAAGGACAGAATCGGAGATTTTAGTCATTACTGTCCGAACGGACACTTACTACAACACGTATGAATGGAGAATCTAATCTTCGAACACTGCCGTTTTCTTCCTTTTCTTTCATTCTACAGCTGGAACAGGTAACTTTGAGAATTCTACAGACTTAATTCCTTCACTTTGAGCTATTCCTGCATTTCCAATATTTTTCAATCAAAATCACTGATAGTGTCTTTAAACATCAGGAAAGGGCATCTGGTCAGTATCTTTTGCCCTCCAATAAATCTTCACACAGCCAGTATTGCTGAGTGTGAAGTGACTCCAGCAACCCTGTTTGAGGGGACAGAGCCCGATTTAAAACTTAGGTTATACTACTACTACTACTAAAACCAGGCCATGTTAATGTGAAGGATTAAAAAAGAGTGATGCAAGACATGTTCATTTAATAGACATTAAATTTGGGTACCAACTACAGGCCTTGTTTATCAACGCCTGCAAAGCTAGCCTTTCTCGCTAGTCAATGGTTTGATCATTAACTTTTACACTACCACCCATTAACTAACTCCCGACACTTTAACACTAGAACCAATGTCGGGCTAGTGCTAAGTCAAGCCTACAACTAACAGTGAATTTGGTGACTCTCATGTTTTTACTATACAGTTTACATTTTACAATGTTTGTTGTGAAATAGGGCCATTCCCTGATGATGTTTTAGTTTAAGATTTTCTCTTTTTGTGTTGTCTGCAAGAGGCACATAGGGGCCACATGAGATTGCTTTGGTACTGAGGTATACTTGTGTGATTATATTCCCATTATATCTTGTGTGTGTGTCTATTTTTCGGTCTTGTGGTGTCTAAATTTTAATGACAGAAACAATCATACAAGTACCTCATTGACTTGTCTGTCTGTGGTAAATATTTAAGGCTGCTCGAGAATTTCGAATATTTTTTTTTTTGTTCTAGTAATTAAAGGAGGGTAGCCCGATTTAAGGATCTGAGTTTTCATGTTGATAGATTGGGCTTCACCCAAACCCCATCTGTAAAGTTTCGCACCAATATTTCAATCGTTTTGCTGTGAGAGCTCAGAAACTTGATTTTGTAAGCCTACATAGAGCACTGTGTAAATTAATATTATTGGTTTGACCAAAATGGGGCCCATTTTGCTATACTTCCAACTAATATCCTTTGGCCCTAAGATTCACAGGGTAAATGAGAAAATATAGCTTTTCTTTTGACCACAAAATGTTGACCACTTCCGGTAAAATCTGGGGCTCTGGGAACGAGTCTATTAGCGATCTGGCCATGGAACCTTTAAAAAATGGTCTGCCTAGAAGTAAAGATGATCACCCCAAATGCTTCATTAACAAAGTTAGAGATGAATCGGTTTTTCCGTTTTAACATGCAGTAAAACATTATGCAAACTTATAACGTGCCATATATGCTATTATAGGATACCGTGTATCGGCAAAAATTCTGGATCTATATGAAAGACTTTGATTTGAGCTCATTATTTCACACAATGATTAGTCTATAGGCAAGCACTATGTATAATGCAAAACACGATTTGATTGAAAATTGAGTGCGCCCTCATCGGGAAATCTCTGAGTCAGCCTTTAACCCTAAACATATTTGCCTACTGTTTCCACATACATGCACACATTTTTCGTGGCACTTGTATGTAATGGTCCTTGGGTAATGCCTCACAGTTTTCCCTCTCATGAGTGGGGTGGTCATCTAGAGGTCATGGTCAAAAATGGTTGGAATTACCCAATTGCTTGGTGTATCCACATTTGTCTCAATTTTCATAACACTTGGATACACTGGTTAGTGTCCCATGTGTTAATTGGTGAACTCATGTGGCCTTGGTGACCTCATGTGGCCTTGGTGACCTCATGTGACCTTTGTCCCCATTCACAAACTGCGAGAGCAGACGACACATGTGTTCAGTGAATGCTCTATTTTGTTTTTCTTATTTCAGATACAAGATGTTATCTGGGTTCACCTGGCCCAACTACACCGGGGAGGACAAGGAAGGGTGCCAAATTCTGATCAGAGAACAGAACCTAGGACATGATGTGGCATATGGCATCAGCAAACTGTTTATACGCACACCAAAGACTATTTTTATACTAGAGGAAGCCAGGGCCAAGCTGATTCCACCCATTGTTGTATTTCTACAGAAGGCGGGTTTATGGAATGTGAACGTTTACCTCTCTTAAAGGTGTGTGTTCCGATCGTCTTTGGGACCCCCTGATTTACCCGGAAGTAGTATCGATTTTGATATCAGATGAAAGGCCATATTTTTCTCATTGGCGTCATGAAATTTTAGCCCTCAAATCCATTTCATTCCCAAGATATAAACAAAAAAACGCCGTTTTGGTGGTTAACCATCAATATTAGCACAGTATTGAATAGGGCTTTACAACATGCATTATTGTGTCTACCATCAAAACCGCAAGTTTGTTTCCCACGGTACTTGATGGGGGTGTATGTGCAAGTGTCAGGCTCTCATATAAAGTAGAGAACACAATACACATAAATCGGAACAAGCACCTTTAAGGTGGTTGTCAAGGCAGGAACTTAGTCAAATGGCCAGTTTTTAGTTTTTTTCATGTTTAATGGCATTAACAAATGAGTGAAAATCACCATTTATTTTCTCAAAAAATACATATCTGTTGGAAAAAAGATTATCATATTTGGATTCCTTGAGTCATTTCCTTCTCAAATATCATACTTAAATATATGTTGGAACAATAATTAAGAAGATACGGCAAAAAACAATTCCTTTGAATTCCTGCCTTAACACCCACCTTAAAATCTATAAATTGCAGAAAAGTAGACTAACTGTTGTTTTTCAAGTGCTCAATTGTTTTTGAGCTTGCTTTGGCTTGATTTGAGCTTGTATTTTAAGTGGATGATATTGTCATCTGAAGATAATTCCCCTTTCAAATCAAGGATTTAAAACAAGGTTTTCCACAGCTAATAGGTAAAAAAAAAACAATTGATGATAAGTGTTTGTGGAGGCATCCATGTTGGGCCATAAAAACAAGCATCCCATTCTAAGGGGCAGTTGTGCAATGGAATGGCTAATTAGCACTATGCAACATATTGGATTATACAGTATGCAGAAAGAAAAGTAGAACCCAGACAATGCAGACATTCCACAGCACACCTGCTACTGACAATGGGTGACTTGTCAAAATATGGCCCAACATGGATGCCTCCATGAATGTTACTTATCTATTAATGTTAATACTTACAGTGTTAATTATAATTAATGGGTAAGACATGATTTATATTATAAATAGAACAATAGTTCTACAGTGTCCAAAAAGTGTACACAGATTGACTTCTGATGACCCCTATGTGACCTTTTGACCTTACAGGGAGGATTTACAATTTGTTAAATTCTGATTTTGTTGTAGTAAGAAACTTATAAATAGCTGTGATCAAGTTTCATATGGTGAGTGGTAGAGCTGGGAATTGCCGTTTAATTAATTTTCTATCCGTACACACAAACACTGTTTTCGTTTGTGTATCTCTGCATACGTTGAACTTGATTGATGACAAAGACCAAAACTGCCACTTTGCATTCAGTCAGGATATCATCCGAAAACATAACATGTTTGTAAATGACACCCCTACTGTTTTTAATTCAAATTAGGCAGTTAAATAGCCCAAAACGCCCAGGGGAGGAGAGGGAACGACACACTATATGGGCCTTACATGTTTTATTTTTTTGTAGATCCCTTCTTCGGATTGCAGCACAGGGATTATGCCAAAGGCATCCAAGAACTAGATAAATACGGTTATTTCCCAATTCGTAAGTGTCGGAAATTATTTAATCAGAAGTACTGAATGTTAAAAACTTATGGCAGATCATTTTCAGTTCAAAATTGACGTCAGAATTTAACTAATAACTGAAAAAAATAAGTTGTTTTGCTCACGTGTTAAACGTTGTAGTGAGAATTTCTAATGGCGTGGGCCTTATGTCTCGGACACTTGGACAACATTCACGTCAAGCATAGTGAGGGGTGGGGTAAGTTGGATGCGGGCTTCTTTTCCCTTCTGATTTGGCATTTCAGGATTTCTTTAAGGATCCTTACTTATCTGAGCACCTTAAGGCTTTAATTTTAAAAAAAAATCTGCCTCATTAATGTGGTGTATTTGCGAATAGGCGAGGGACACAGCACGGCATCGGTTCGCCTACAAGATGAGTGCCGTAAATTACTTCATCATGGCGGGGTACAAGCGTACCAAGATCACGCTACCTCGATAAGCTGCAGAATAGTTACAGCGAGGTGAATCACAGGAGAGACCCGGGAAAAGAGTCTAGATGGACAGAACCGCCAAAGCATATGAGGACTCACGAATGATGCAAAAGTACACAGAAGCGAGAGAGTCTACTGCAATTCTGAAAAAATATGGATATCAACCAGATGAATAGCCCATATTTACACCAAAGTTAATATATAGTTAAGAACTGTGTGTTTACTTCTTGCGAGAAAGATGGGACAGATCAATGCATGCGCGATAAGATTTTGATGCCTGCAGGAGTGAGTGCAGCTGGGTACAGCATCAAAATTCAGTGCAAGTGCATGACTTTTCCCATTTTTCGAGCCAAAGTAAATGCGCAGTTACTACCAAATGTATACATGAGAGAAAACCAGAATTGCCTAAATGGGGACAAAACCGTAGTTAAAACTATTATGATCATGGAGATTAAAAGCAAATCCCACTAAGCAAAATGTGATCACACGTCCGAACGCACTTATGCAGTACAGTGGAGTGCAAATGGACATTTTCATCCACTCCGCTACATTCCCGTATTTGTTATGGTATCACTGATCTGCTAGTATATGCATAAACGCAGGAGTGTATGAATGGTGTTTGTCAAACTCATGAGTACGTCGCCATCGTCTATAGGACAGTTTAATTCTGCACTACACTAGCAAGCTCACACACATAATTTGCAGCAATTAATTCAGATTGAGCCTTGCAAACTCACAAACTTTTAAAGCTGTGAACATGTTAAGTATACCTCCATATGGGGTGTGGAGAAAAGTGTTGTTTCTCCAAAATCAGCGTTACGAGCCTGGCAGTTTCCATAGACTGTGCTATTCCAAAGTTCTTGCATGTTAAGACATATCCTGTAAAACTACTGGATAGACTTCTTCGTAAATAGCTTTTCTTTGATACTTGATTACCACAAATAGAGGCCTCAGTTAAACGGTCAAACTGAAATAAATAATGTAGGGAGAGCAAGACACGCAAAGATACGCGTATGTATAATTATGCGTGGCGGCACGCGCGATTCCTTGCAAAAGCTCGAGTACATTTGGTTTACTTTTCATGCCGCAGAACGATAAACACCGAATAATCCCGCCTATTGGTTGGTAAGTAAAGTATAGTCCAATATCACACTTACAGTGGACCATTTTTTGCTTATCTGTGTTAAAATGAACCAGTCGTAGAACAACTATATCAAAATGTGTTTGTGTGATGGGTTCTTGTCTTAAGTGAAAAACCCCAAATTATATCAGGCTTATCAGAATGCTGTTAATTAGGGTAAACATATCATCTCTAGACCTTAATAGAGATAAATAGAAAACATAGAAAATAATAGGAAACACACTTCACATTGTTATTACTTACAAGGACCTTCTATTCAAAAGAAGTTCTGTTGTGTAAACCATGTAAGTATTCGTGTTATTGCACCTAACTCCGACTTGGAGGACGAGTTGTAGTCGAAATAGTCCAATCAGTTCCCTTGGGAATAGCAGCCATAATAGGAATCGGCCAAGTGAAATAGCCATAATGATATTTTAATGAGTCTTCATGATGGTGTTAATAACGTCCTCTTTTGTAAAGTCAAACACATGCATAATAAATTGTCATACCTTCAATGGAAAATTTGTTTGAAAGAATTTTTTGTTAGGTCTCAAAAGTATATGTATTACAAGTACGGTACACATGTGCATGTGAAGACAACCACACACACTGTACACACACACACACTGACCACCACCACTACCTCTTAGGACTCTATATTTAAAAACATATCTTGGAAGGCAATGTGCTGTTAGAATAACCCTCTAAAATGACTATGTGCTTCAAAAAACCAAATCATTGAGCACATGCATGTACAGTTGATACTTGTGGATATAGTGGATATAACATAGTTATAGCCACATGTTTTTCCTGTAGGGTACATCTGAGCACTTTAAGGCAAGGGCAAAGAGCAACTGGTGGGCTTTGAGTCCTTCAAAATATAGTTTGATCAAACATATACGAGAAGCACGTAAATGGATAAGAAGCAATAATGCAAGGGAGGGATTAAACAAAAAATGTGGAAAATGCATTTTTTAGCTTATAGATAAAAAAATAAGCCATTAACTAAAAAGACCCCAAAAAAAGTAACGCAGCATGTCTAAATACCCCCATAAGTTGACAAACCATGGCTATGCACGAACATATAAAATGATATCAATAGGCGTTTTTTTCTTGCAAATTTGACACCTTCTTGCTCCAGTTGTGATCAATAGCTCCAACCACAATGTCCGTTTTACGGAAAAGTGTCACATTTTTCAAAGGTGCACAACCGTGAGACATTATAAAGCGTTACACTACACAAACCATGCATTACACTTCACGGAAATAATGCGGGTTTCAGTGAACTTGGAATCAATATGGATATACCTTACTTATGCAAATTTTAAAAAGGGAGAGATGTTTTATAATGGGAATTGTGTTGGCAATATCGATAGCAATGGGGCAAGAAGGGTATCAAAAAATTTACGGAAGAAACGGAAACAAACTAGTGATATAATTTTATGTTTGGTGATAAGGACCAATGGTTTGTAACCTTGGTGGTATTTAGACATGTTGCGTCACTTTTTTGGGGTCTTTATTTTAATGAAGACCCAAAACACCAAAAGTGAAAAAAAATGAAGTATTTTGAGGAAATTTGTCATACCCGTTCTCACGCAAATAGACATACTGCGATGGCATCTCAAACTCTACACAAAACAGCTTTATAGTGGTTTACACAATACATAATAAACAAAGATTCATAATATTTGGGTTTGGCGGTCAAAACTGTAAGGTCATGGTGCACAATATTACTCTTATAAATATGGGATATTCCACAGGGGAAAAAGGCTTTTTTTTTTTTTATACTCATGCTCATGAATTTTGATACGAACGTATAGAAATGACAGAATCAGTAAAAAGTAGGGTGGCCGCCCCCCCCCCCAATTTCGGCCCTTAAGGACTTTGCTTAAATATTTAAAAAAATAATACGCTTATTACCACCAAACCACCAGCAATGTAATGACCCATGCACAACTTTACGTGTGGCATTGAAATGGTGTGTTGACAATACGAGTTGCATTATCACCATCGGCCGAAACATGACATCGAAGCAATGTGCCAGTTTCGGACGCCTTTGCCAATTTTCGGCCAGTACATTGCCAGTTTTCGGACACTACAGAAAAAAGCGCTGTACATCCGGTTTTTGCTGAATAATTAAAAAGTGTTAGTTATTTTGTATTATTCTACATCTTTGGTATTATTTGTGTTGTACTTGATTGTTTTAATTTATACACTGTCGCATGTCAGGTCGCATGTAACCGTAAAAGTCGTGACCCATGTGCTCAAGTTCAGGGCCGGTGCATCGTGATGGTCTATAAAAGGCCCGTCTCAGCAGGTGCTGTCATGGAAAATTGAAAAATACAATAAGGACAGGAATGATGACGACGATGACTATGACGATGACTATAACGACAACGACAACAATGACGGATGGCGACGATGAAGATTATGACTGGCGATTATATATAACGATGACGTCGTGACGATGATGACGCTGATGATGATCTTATGAATTGGATTATTATTATTATTGTTATTATTATATTTTATTATTATATTATTAGAAGTATTATATTACAATATTAATTATTTAGGTCGACCACCACTAATTTAATTTTGGAGTGGTTTTTGTCCATAGCAGCTAGAAATGTTTTATTTATAGCTCATTAGATAGTATTTAAAAGGAGGAAACATTTCCGGGCCTTAATTTTAATGCCATGAGAAAATATAAACTTCTTACTGTACAAAAATATAAATTCCCAGGGGGCATTTATCATTGATAAGGGGGTATACTCCGTGCCCAAGCATAATAAAACAGAAAAGCACCGTAAACGGATTTCGAAGCTGGAATTTGCACCCCTAAATAGATTAGATCAGTAGCACCAGTTTTAGCTACCCTACAAAATTGTCTTAAAACGGTAAAAATTATTTACTCATGTTGAGTAAAAAGGACACAACTCGTAATGTTTTAATGTTGAGTAAAATCTAGTCAAAGGTGAGTAAACCCTACTCATTGTTGCTAAATGTAGTCAGTGTTGTTGGTTAAAATATACTCAGCTTTGTAAGGTTTTACTAAAATTGACTAAGACTTTACTCAACATTAAGAGCTGTTCGTGACCTTTGTATCTCACACTTTTGAGTGTATAAAATTTCCTATGCCTACGTAGGAGGCGTTATTCTAAAGGTACAGTTTAATCCGAACTTGTTTGTTGTATTTATACCAGTTTTTGGTTATTCCGAATGCT
>JAMKCH010005164.1:0-34184 GCA_023653785.1 Ophioderma brevispina | reverse complement strand
AAGCATCAATATGCATTCTTTACATGCATTGCCCCTCACATCTTGGGTTTTTCGCATAGATATCATCATAGGACTGGTATCCTTATGGTGTTCTTAGTATAGCAAAAAGGTCTTTCATATTAATTTAATAACAGTATACCTACTCCCTTTTGTCATCGGTGGTTAACACAGGCTTCTACTCTGGCTCATAATTTCTTGGACAGTTTAGAACGCACGCCCACTTTCCCCACGCCCAGTTTCCCCGCCAAAACGGTGACCATCCCATCGCTTTGCAACCACAAGACAACATACACAAAACGCTCAACACACAGTTTGTTATGTCCAAGAAATTAGGGCCCAGAGTATAGTAAATAGGGTCAAGTCAAATTTCTTCTAAGGATTAATATTCTCCCGGGTTCTCCCGGGAGAGAGGGGGTGCTAAGATTTAATTGTCGGGCGGTTTCAGCTTAGGGATTGCAACCCATATACCCATTTCTAATCTAAACGGGTCCTTTGGTAGAAAGGTAACCCCAATTTCTATGGATTTTGTTTCATATATAGACCCTTTTTCAAAATTTCTGTGCCACATGCAAGCCCCAGAAAATTTTAACACTTTTTGACATTTTTCAAGGCAGTTTTAGGGAAAATGGGACCCATGTCTAAAGGTTTCTCATGAATCCGACCCATGTCTCGGGATTCTCATGGAAAAAAGTGACCACTGGAGCAATCATGCCCCTAATACCATTTTACACTAAAGGGTCAGTATTTCCCCCCCCATTAGTAAATGACAACAACCAAGGTTATACCAGGTTTCCAGCAACTTTTTTCATCAAATCATCCCTCAGTGTGAAAATGTACACTTATTGTTATATTATGCTGCTGAGTTCATTGCAGGTCTTTCATCTGGATTTAAGTGTTGTTAACGTATGATTAGAATTCGAGAATTTATTTGTCCTGCCACTGTGGTTCAGTTGGGGATTGGCCAACCATGCGCAGCAGCAATCGCTTTGGAGTGGGACGTTAACCCCCTGGAGTCTACCACCTTATTAGGTCGTTCGATAGGAAAGACCTTATGGGCAAACATGATCCGTGTGTCGGTCTGCGGCGTCTGCGTCGGCGGCGCGTCGATAGCTTTTCTTTGTGAACATAAATGAAGCGGGAGATCTGTGCAGGCTTCAGGGCTGAACTTGTGAAGGGTGCGGGGTGACAGATCTCGACTGATTAAATTTAACAACAGTGTATATTGCATTCTAGTACCCGTAATTTGCATAATTAATTATCATTTTGGACCTATTTTTCTTGATTTTTCATTGACAAGTGTTTTGTGAACACAATATCTGGAGATCTGTAAGTCACACAGACTGAAACTTGGGGAGGGGAGGTGGCGGGGTTAAGGAGTCTCGAACTGATTCGATTTACAACAGAATATATGCATGCGAAGACCTAATTTGCATATTAATAGGCAATTTTGACCTATTTCTTGATTTTCATTGCACTTTTGTGAACAATATCTTGAGATCTGTACGTCACACAGTGGTGAACTTGGACTGATGCGAGTGTACAGATTCTCGAACTTATCTATATACAACATACATTTGTCCTGGGTTTTGGGACATTGTCCTGGGTATAAGACATTGTTCTGGGGGTAGGGACAAGGTCCTGGTGATCTGGGACCTTGTCATGGGATATGGGACTTGTCCTGGGGTATGGGACGTTGTCCTGGGTTTGCAAAATTTGGGGGTTTTCCCTGGGTATAGGACATTGTCCTGGGGTATGGACCATTGCCCGGGGGTATGGAACATTGTACTGGGGTATGACATGTTCTGGAGGTATAGAACATTGTCCTTGGGTATGGACCTTTTCCTGGTATTTTGACCATTGTCGGTAGGGGACATTGTCTCGGGGATATTTGACATTGTCCTGGATATGGGCATTGTCATGGAGGTATGGGACATGGTCCTGGGGTAGGGACATTGTCCTGGGTAAAAAGACATTTTCCTGGGGGTATGGGCCAATGTCCTGGGGTATGGGACATTGTCCTGGGGAATGGGACATTGTCCTTGGGGGGGATATGGGACTGTCTTGGGATATGAAACATTGTCCTGGGGATATGGGACTTTCCTGGAGGCCAATGGACAGTTGTTCCCGGACGTATGGTACATTGTCCCGAGTATGGCCATTGTCCGGAGGTATGGAACATTGTCCGGAGGTATAAGTCCCATATGCAGTTTCCTAATTTTTACAGTTTGACATCTTGTTTCCTTTTTTCCCAGTGGTGTTATCATTTGAAAAAGACTTTGATCTTGTTATAGTCCAAGTAACATCTAGTGGTTTTGAAAATAATTACTTCTATAAACTTATCTTGAGTAGCTAGTCATGGTGAAGTGTAGCGCATTAGGATCTCTTGGCGTGACCGCATTCTGCGCATGATGTACCACTATGATCCAAAAAAGCACTATATAGTATTTCTCGAGTGCCCACATGGAGATGAAGTGTGACATTTATATCTCCAAGTGTCATAAAGTGTTTCTAACCGAATGGTACAAGAGCTGCCTATTTTTAACTAAATACCCTTCCGATTAGTAGCACAAGTCAAGTGTTTGTTTTTTCAGTTATCCTTTCAGATCTTAGGGTAGCCGCAGGGGTCTAAGGGAGATGTTTTGCTGGAGTGAAGTTTGTAATTGTATACTGTATTGTTTGAAAGAAAAAATACTGTGGGCATAGCGTGAGATTTTGTTGTTTTGCTTGGTGAGGAGCGAAGAAATGTCAAGTGCCATTTCGCATGTTTCCTCAATTTTCATAAGACGGCTATTTCAAACTAAATTTACTTGCTCTCCTACAAACATGCTGATCCACCAAAGCAAGAGTTCAGAGTGTGTGCATGTATATACATAAACATTAAGTGACCTTGTAAGTTCTGGGTAATTAGTCCTACCAAAAAAATCGGTGTATATTTTTCACTAACGGGTGGATAGATGTATGAACTGTGCCCATGAATTGAGACTTTCACTATGAGTTCCAATATGTTCATCCATCAAGACTGAGTTCAGTGAGTGTAATTGTACATGATTGACATAAGGTGACCTTGTGTGTCCCGGGTATAAAATCATCCATTTTGAGAACCAGGGGGTGTATTTTCTAAATACACTGAGTTAGTGATTCAAATACACTGAGTTAGTGACTGGGTGGATGGAAACTGAAGTTGTTTATTGGTTTAACATTGCTGGGTAAAATGCTTTTGTGTACAACGCGGATGCACAATACATGTAAGCGCAACGTGACGCATGTAAAAATTTTTGACCACACGGCAGAATGCTACATTGCAATTATCCATCTTATTTAAGAAATAAAGGGTGTGCAGTATCCTTCAGATTCAGGATAATTCAGATAAGTTTTATTAGCATTTAGTCAGTCAGTACAATATATAATGCATATATATATATATATATTATTTAAAAGATAATAAGAAATAAATAATTACATCTTTAATGAATACAATGTACAGAGTTTTTTAATGGCATGAACTCAAATGAAGGAGAAGGCCATAATACGTCCGGAGGACTTGAGCATTACCCCACCATACATAGAATAATATTAAAAATTAATTATTGATTGGACTGCAGACAGACAGGACGAGACAGGACGGGGACAGGACAAACACATAGGGAAGCAAGACAGAACACATTGTCAAATTGTTTAACAAGAATCCGAGTCAAGGGAGCATGAAATCCATTGTGGGCCAGTCATGGATAGATGACTGAGAGACAGGAAGAGGGTCTTGCAGTTAGAGGAAGAATAACATGAATTTGCTGACAGATTGATACATCAAATACATACTTAATTAAGACCTAATTGAATATTATAAATCAGTTCTTTTTAGTTTAGTTAAAGGCATAATGGTTTTCAAGTTTATGATGCATTAACTTAATGCATTCCAAATTTCGGAAACCTAATATTAATGATTATTTTATGGGCCGAATTATGTGTCCGAGGTCGGAAAAAATAAATAATGACGAGGCGCAGCCGAGTCAATTATTTATTTTTTTCGCCAAGGATACGTCAATCTTACAAAATAGCAAGAATTTAGTTGTAAGGATTCACCGACGCTTTCCATGCTGTATCGGCAAAGTGTCAATTCAGAAGACAAGTGAGTTCTTCCTTTGCTTCTATAATCGGACTGATTTTACCCGTTCATTCCTCTCAATACTTTCATCATTCTTCATTAAAGGCACTACCAGTGATCCACACGAAGAGTCAAAACTATTTGTAATTTGCAGGAGTGTTAAAGGGGATTCGTGATCCAACGCCTCGTCGTCCCCCCCCCCCACTTACTCCAAAAAGTTGAGATTTCTTATAATTGAAACGTTCACATTTGTAACCAAATCGTGCCAAATCTACGTGCAAATTCGAGGTGTTGAAGAAATTCACAATTTTGTATTTTTTTTACTTTTTTTATTTTTTAAGAACTTAATTATGGGGGTCTTGGGAAACAAGCATTTGATCATAACACAAAACTGCAAAGTCGGGATCGGCTAAAAAAGGTGGGAATAGCTTTTCTCAGGTCACATTTAGTGAAAATAAAACAATGTTGCGGAATACACGAAATTGCACCTTTAAGAATGAAGAATAAGTCTGTAGAATTCTCATAGCTTCAAAGATATGAATTACATTCAATTATATGTTGCAGGGATAGTGTCTGTACAGACAGTAATAACTAAAATGCCTGATTTTGTTCCTTATGAGGGTTGCTTTTGGTCGAGCCGAGGATACATTATGAGCCAATAACTTAATGTACTGCAAACCTTTATTCTAGTCTATTACCGAAAAACAGGTGTGATATAATGAGAAAATGCATTGCGACCCAGTTATTGCAGAATAATGGGCAGTAAACTGACCAATCAGCATGCTGCATTTTCATATTAAGGGCCAGTAGAGAGTAATAGAATACCATGATATATGGGTGATATTTTCAAAGATATGAATTACCATTCAATTATATGTTGCAGGACGTAGTACAGACAGTAATAACTTCCAAATGCCTGATTGTCCTTATTAGGGTTGGCTTTGACTCGGCCGAGGATACATTATGAGCCCATAATAAATAATCTGCAAACCCTTTATTTATTCTATTACCGAAAACAGTGTGATATAATGAGAAAATTCATTTGCACCCTTATGCAGAAATAATGGGCAGTAAACTGACCAATCAGATGCTGCATTTTCAATAATGGGCATAGAGGTAATAGAATATCCATAATTGGTGATATTTTCAAAGAATGAATTACCATTCAATTATATGTTGCAGTAATTGTCAGACATTCAATAACTAACATGCCTGAAATTTGTCCTTATTAGGTTTGCTTTGCTTCGCGAGGATACATTAGGCCCATAAATAATCCTGCAACCCCTTTTTTCTATTCTATTACCGAAAACAGTGTGTATATAATTGGAAAATGATTTTGCACCCATTCCTAACTTTTGCGACCCATAACTAACTTTTTGGTCTTAATCACTTGTAGGATATTTTAGAATACTTATAATGTTGCCTTTTTGTTTTGATATTAAAAGTTTTCTCTAGGAACTTTTGGGTATCAGAGAGGTCTTCACCTTGGAGCTTAAGAACCAAAACAATGAATATTAGAGTTCAATTCTGTCCCTGTTAATTTGTACATGAGCAAATGAACCAACAGAACTTACTTGTGTCGGAGGGGGACTTATTAAGTGTCCGAGCCTTGTATAAAGAGTAAGATCTGTACATGTCTTGCTAAGGGTACAGTTTAAAAGAGAAGGGTTAAATGATTGTTCCCCATTCAATCTTGGTGCTGCATGGATTATCACAATATAACTACTGATAAGATATGAATCTGGCACGGGGCAGGTTTTTTAAGTTCCCAATGCAGGTGTCTTCGCTGGGGGAGATTAATGTATGAATCTATACTGTTGGAGCACTAATTAGCATATTGTGTATCTTAACTCAGTTTTTACGCAACGTGGTCTGTAATTCAAACATTAATGCCTTCAAAGGCAATTTGGTCCGATTCTTGAGAAACTAAAAAGGCCAACCCAACAAAATCTGTTTTCCTTTTACACAGACAAAGGGATGAATGACTCCTTCAGAAGTACAGCCAACAAAGTCAAGCTTGCGATGGAACTAACCCTGGAGTCAATGAGCACCCACTGAGAAAGCAAAGAAGTCGAGTCCATCAGGCTTACCTAGAAGGTACAAGGAAAAAGACAGATAGACAGAGAACTAAGGTCAGTAAACCCTTTGAAATCTTATACTACTAAAAAAAATGAGATTTGTCTGGTTGTGCGTTTCATTATGCTGTGACACAAGGGGCTGATATTTGCGATGAATGGTAGGGGAGGGGCAGTCTGGGGGGGGGGGGGGGGGGGGGACCTTTTTTTGTTTGCAGGGTTTTCAGAGTGACCCAAAGGTCATCTTAGAAGTCAATTCCATAGAAATGCGCTTATGCCACTGAATGAGGTAAAAGGATCATGACATTACCCGAGCACTGAACAAATCTGAAGTCAAAAAGTCATATAGGTCAATAGGTCAAAGGTCGCATGGGATGGGGGATTACACTATAGTCGAATTAGTGGACTCCACAACATTTACTCCGTTGCGAAAATTTGCTATCCCAGCAGAGATATCCAATTTTCACTGTTTTCATCTTAAAATGTATCTTTCACATTTCAACAGGTACACGCTTGTATGTATATGGTGAAAAAAAAGTGCAGTTCCCTTTATATATTTTGGTTATGACAATTTTTTCATTTCATAAAATTACATCGGTAAATAAATTGAAAGCAAATTGCACATGAATGTGTGATTGTGATCAAGGCAATAAGTAATTCCTTCTGAAAATTATTTTCATATAAGAACGTTGATTGCACGGCTTCAACCTATTCAGCTTCTTCTAGCCATTGTTTGTATATACATGCGATACTTTGTGCCCGACATCAAATTGGGGTTTTTCAAACTGAATTTCCGTAATTCCCTAGTTGTTGCTGCATTTTGAAATGAAGGACAACTTTTTCTTCCATTTGTGAAGTTTCAGAGCAATTATTATACAAAGTAGCTTCTTCCACATATAAAACATGGCTTGGATGTAATTATCTTTTTTGTTGATACTGATAAAAGTGGGTGAACGTCTATGTACACCAACAGCTGTGAAATCAGAAAAAAAGTCCACATAATTTTTGCCCTATTAATTTGTGGTTAGAAATTGTGGAACTAGCAATATCACAAGATGTGATTAAATCTCCAAGCCTGACATTTACTTGGTAAACATTGAAAGTATCCCTTTTTCCAAGTGAAGTAAACAAGTGGTATAATGTTACCAATTTGATCAAGAGTGGACAAAATCTTGCCAAAAAATCTGACTGTATACTTTGCTGTTTAGTAATGGATAACTAGTACAAGCATGAAGTCATTACGGCGTTGAGGCCATACAAGAACCGTGCAATACGCCTAGATTTAAATTGGTGTTAATTAGGCTCGATACTTGGCTTCGATACATCCTGAATGGGGTCAATGGCATTTGAAACAATTCAAGTCACTTGAACGATTTGTAATCACTCAAAGACGAACAGCTCTGTGATCACGTAATTAATCTGGCGAAACGGTGTCGGGAGTTTTGGGAAATTAGCGTAAGATACGGGTGTGATTCTGTGCTCTTTGGTGTTTTGAAAAGATGCGGGCTACAGGAGCAATTCAGAGGGTGTTTTGAACCAATCCCACAATGCATTGCAATGTGGCCGATAATGCACTGTTACCAAAACACAGTCAGTACTTGGGGATAAAAAGTGTTCAAGACAGTTAGAGGACCACCAAAAGACATTTCATGAATCATGATAAACATTCCCTAATGCACTTGGGGGCTAAAAATGATGTAGGAGTCGGGTTTTATGTGTTAAGAAAGGATTTTGGTAGGTCACATGACCCAATTGAAGGAAAAATCTCGAACTGGTTGCATGTGGGAGAATTGGACTCAATCTCCCCCGTGTGGCAATTATAAACACGGGTCGTTTTCAAATTAGTGTCCGACCTGCTAAGGTTCTTGTGTCTACTTAAGTAATCAGGCTGGTTCACTTGCAACTGAATGGCTTGTTTACGTCTAGTAGAGTACTTGTTGCCTTAACACGAGATGACACCTAGGGTGTTAAATCATTTAAGTGACGTAGGCCACAATAAAGATGGGTGACCCAATCCAGGTTCAAATCTCATATGGACGATTTATTTACCAAAAATATTGATTACAAATTTGAGTTAAGTCGGTCCCAGACCTCATTTGGATAGTATGAAGCAAAAATGTGCACATCGGACAATGTGGTGTACCACATTGAGAGACATTTTTGTTCATAAAATCAAAGAAGTTCCTGAGGTCCCTGGGGTAATGAAAAATATAACTTTATTCTGTACCCAATCTCATTTTATGAACGTCAAGTGGGGGGAAACGAGGTTGTCTATCGGGTCACCAACCTTCTAATGTTTCGTTTATGCTTCAATAAATATTATTTAGGTGTTTCAAATTTAATGCTTCAAAATGCTGGGGGTGTTATATTTTAGGAAGTAAAATAGACTATTAATCCCCACTTTAAACCCCCCCCCCCCCCCCCCAAAAAAAATGCAAGCCTGCACATGAACATGATTTATTTTTACCTTACCTAATTCGAGGGACTCTAATAAAAAAAAACCAATATGCAGATTAGTTATATAATTGAACACACTGTTTTAACATCAGGAATTGCACTGTTGTTCATATGGATGGTATTCAGTGAAATGTCCAAATAGGATCAAGCATGATTTGCCAAGAATGGCTTGTATTACAAATGAACTTTTAAACTCCAAATGATTATAAACAAACATTCTTTCCACATTTTGCCTTGATTATAAAACCAATCAATCCAAAGTTGAAATTCTCCAGAAGCTAGGCCTGAATTATCATGTTGTATTGTCTTTATGTAGGGCCCTTGAAGCGGCTGTGGAGGAGGTGAGGAATAACGTGGTGAACAAACACAGCAAAGTCAACATAAAGGAGGTAGATAAACTAGCACAGGCACTGGGAAACAGCAGCAGGCATATTGCAGAACAAAAAGGTATGCAGGCACTTTATTGAAAAAAGCAGTTGTAAAGTTAGGCAGAACTTTATTGAAAAAAGCAGTTGTAAAGTTAGGCAGAATATCAGTAACTTTACTGGTGGGTGTGTGATAGATTTGAACAGATACAAAGTGTGTGTGTGGGTTTATATATGTGTGCATGTTGTGTGTGTGTGTGTGTGTGTGTGTGTGTGTGCATGTGCACAGCTGTCACCTATATAATTGTGGATAAGCATATTTACACTGCAATTGGGGGTGACACAGTAATTAAAAATATTGCTGTTCTGGAAACAGTAGGATTTTTACCTGTACAATTAAATATATACAATGTATTATGCTATGGTGTGGTTGGGTTTGGTAGCCCATTTGTGTATGTTTTCCCCCACTCTGCCAAACCAAAGTACAGGTATTAAAAAATGGAAAAAACAACAGGATTTAAATTTTTTAGGTCAACTGGGGTATTTGTGGATTTTTACCAGCAAACTACAACTCCTTATTTTTGTATGGGTGGAAATATGTGTATCCTCAATTGGTGATGTGTGTGCATATGTGTATGGGTGTGTGGGTGTGTGTGCGTATGTGTGTCCACATGTGCGTGAACATAGGTAAACCCACTTAGAGGGGAACAAAATAATCCATAACTCTGCATCTTGACTAACCAAGTAGTATTTCTGACATTCAATATTAACCAGTAGTTTCAAATCCATAAATGTCTTCTCATCTTCTGTGATGACACATAATCATTTAACATGTCATTTTTACTATCTACTATGTACTAACACGAGATAACAGCATTCCAGTTATCAGTGATGTCTAATAAAGTGATGTCTAATAATTAAAAAAATATTATATAAAACAAGTTTGTTTCCTAAAGATGTTTCCAACCAAAATGGTCATTTTCCTGCTCTTTCTGCATCTTTGTTGGCATCCTCCTCTTCCTCTTTTTCCTCCTGTCACTATGAGCCAAGATATTCTCAATTCCTGTGGCACAGTTCAGTTAACGTCCATTCAATATGCACTTACAAAATATACCCCCTGGTTTTATGAGTATGATTCATGACACCCAGAATACACAGGTCATGCATATACATGTGCAACCCACTGAACGGGGTCCTTGGTGGATGAGCATATCATAGCTCATAGTGTGTGTCTCCTAAAACCCTCCCCTTCACACTCTTCCAGTCCTCCTTTGTCTTGCCCATACTGTCATACTTATCCTACTCCAGGTCCTTCTTTTCCTCCTCATTCTCCTCTTCCTAATCCTTTTCGTCATTCTACAGGGTGACCCAATAAAAAATTAACCCAAAATGAAAGTGATATTTTTCCACTTTTTTTAAATTTGATATCTGTGGATTTTATTTTATCATAAAGAATGGGCAATTGAGCATCTTGCCTGAAAAAAATTGTTCATTTTGATTGAGTGGTTCTCAAGATATGGTCCACTGAACAATAAGTCAGGAAAACAGACTTGTCCACAGAGCATCATTTTCTTAGGCATGGAAATCCCCAGTGCCCAAATCGAGCAGACCGTGTCCTACCCCCCTGCCCTGACACAGGACAGAAAACTGGTATTTAGCACAACTGCAGACTTGTCCATGGGTATTTCATGATGGAATGATAAGTACACATAAATTGTTTTGGCAACCGAGCTTTTCAAGTCTGAAATCATAGCATAGCACACAGATATCAAATTAAAGTGGAAAAAATATCACTTTCATTTTCGGTAAAGTTTTATTGGGTCACCCTGTAGTCATCTTCTTCCTAGTCCTTGTCCGGGTTCTCCCTCCTACAAATTCTCCATTTTCTTCCTCCTTCAGATTTATCAAAGAAAAATGAGCTGAACTTGCTTTCAAAGAGAAGTGATAATATTACAGGAAACAAGCTTGTTTTTCATAATATAAATATCTATAATGGTATAATATAAATATCTATAATGGTACTTTGACAACAAGGCTCAAAATATATCCTTACTTTAGTTTTCAGGGTCCTACTTGCAGAATTAGTTAATTTGGTACCAAGAAATGTAAAAAAGAAAAGTGTTGCAAACAGCAGTCCATCTCCAGCTCTTTGTTTAATAATTGCTCCTTTTTAATTTAAATAAAATAATCAATTAAAAAATCTCAACTTATGGCAAAATCGGTAACTTCACTATACTCTGCTGTGAGCTTTGACCCATTATGCGGTCTGTTTGGATTTATCATAAGGACATCCATGTTTTGAATCATTTTAAGTGCCCCATACCACTTCAGTACTTCTACTTGCAACAACATAATAAAGACCCTACAAGCAAATGCATAAAGCCATCAGGTGTTTGCATTTTTTGAAGCATGCATGTCCTAATAAAACTGACAATCTAGGGAAACCCAAATCTAACTTTTTCAGATTTTTACAGAAAACAATATCTGATATTGTATCCAGTGTCCAAATTTTAACAGATTGCAGACCAATTTGTTTTCCATGGCTTTTACAAAATGCGCTTAGACTTTTGTGATCCCCTCCCAAAGAGTTGGAGAAAATTGCTGTTTAGTTGATAATATTTGGTAAAAATGCCACAATTTTATGCCTAAATATCAGAAAAGGTGTCAGAATAACACCAATTGATCCTTCATGTAATTTTGCACAAAAATATTCCTAGCCATATCTTAACTCTATTTCTGAAGCATAAACTTGGTCTCTTTCATGCAAAGGTTACATGAAGGATATACCTTAGGATATACCTTAATATGAAAGCTACAATTGGACCCCCATGTCTTTATGACACCCTTGTGTAGTCATTTATTTGAGTACCCCTATGGACAAATAAGCCATAACCATATAGCTTTGTCGTACTTGGAACCTGTAAGAGGAGTTATTATTTGTCAGGGAGGAATGGAAGCGTTGAGGGGAATGCAATTTTTTTGTGAGGGGGTAATCAACAAGACATGAACTTTTACATGGAAAAATTTCATAGAATCGGGGGGGGGGGGGGTGGTATAAAATTTTTGAATGGAAGTGAAAAAAAAAATTTGGAATCCTCCATCCCCCCTGGTGTAAACAATGACTGCTCCATAATATGTATAGAGGTTATTCCTCTTTTTATCGATCGGCGATTAAGCGTGCTCAAACACCATGCTTACGGTACACAAATAGAAGTAGTGTCGACTGCTAACCATGCACCGCTTGAACGACCGTACAATTTTCAGTTAGGCTGGAGAATATCTGACAAGTCAAACTATTCTGCCACAATTTTTACACTTCTGCATTTATATTTAAAAAGAAAGAAAATGTATGACGGAAGCTTTAATGGTATGTAGGAAACAATCATTCCTTTTCAGGAAAAAAAATAAGTTGATATTTACAAGCAAAAATAACATGCTATTAGGCCTATGCATCAACTTGGAGTTCCTTCTCCCTGTAGCAAAGGATGAAAAAGTTTGTCTCCGTACTCTGGAAATTGGCGTAGAAATGTAATATGTCGGAAATATTTTTAAGTACACGCCTTTGAGCTCATTTGGGTCAACAACAGCTGATAATATTTAAAATATGCCCCACTACAAAATAAATATCGGATGAAATTCGCATTGGAAGTGCAACCCGGCAGCCCGTTCAAACATTGCAGTGGAGTGGGGCCGTGGGTCTAGTGCAGGCTTGGCCGAAACGAAGCCCCTGTAAAACACCATGCATCACCAGTTGTGGCGCTACGATGGAGGCGACACGCCCATGCAGGGAACTGTTTACGTGGCACCCTCCCACCACCAACTTATGCAAAGTATTTCATTAAATATGAAAGAAAATGAATGTTAACTGAAAACACGCCGTTTTTCCCTGTTATGTCTGTTTTGTTTATATATACAAATTTCCGGGGGATCATCCAAAGCCCAATATTACTTTATGCCAAATATTATACCGCTTTACAAAAGATGATCCGCAAAATCAACGTTTCGATCTGAGCTTAAGGACAGGTTTTGACAACATTTGTTTAATCAATTGTTCTTTTGAAGCTTAGCTAGTATTCTTCATCATCAGGAGTCAGATATTTAACATGGAATAAAGTTAATCCTAAGATTCCATCCTGTGATGTAACTTACTTTTTATAAACGAGACGAAAAAGAAAGCACTCTCGCTAGAATCTGGCTCATTTCCCAGTCTCGCAGATCGTCAGCTAATTAAAGTTAGTGATAAATTGCTGTAAATTGCGGACGACTGACTGCAGTTGTTCGGCATTTTTAATTTTCACAGCAAAATATTAATTCATATTCGATGTTATGAAGCTTTATGAAATGATTCCGAAATAACAGGGAAGGTGGAAATACGAATTGAGTCAATTCAAAACAACATTCTGACAATGCTTTGCACGCTTTGTATCATGTATGTGCCGTAAACAGTACCGTAAGCATGGTGAAGATTCGCCGATCGATACGAAATGACGTCACAGGAATAACCTCTATAAGTTTGATCAACCAACCATAAGAATAGGCATGTTGAGACTATTATTGTAAAGAACAAAATGTTTGCTACAAAATATTTGCAGGTTTCACTTACGTTTTTATGTATTAAATTTTTTTACAGGCAACAAAACCGAAATGTTTTATGGGCTTGATGGACCCATCTTTTTTCCTTTTTTTTAATGCTTATTTTTTTTAAATGAGCTATATGCAGGTATAATCAGCTTGTTTTTATTACTAAATTGGATGGATTCTGAATTAAATTTGAATTTGAAAAATGTGGATGAAGTCGGTGCGAAAATGTCCAAATTATTTACAGATGTAAATGATTTTTGAAGTACCAAAAATCTGCTCATCCTTAATTGAAAGATTAGTCTAGTCATAGAACAGGATTTATCTAAATTTGTGAAATTAGTTTTACTATAAAAATCCAGTGGTTTTAATAAATTTTAATATGGTGAATTGTCTTAATAATGTGGTGAATTGGGGCAAATAGCCATTCACAGAAATATCACTTCAACAAACATATTGTGCTTTACAGCATATAAGTACCCTATACCCTTCCAAATAAGATAATGAATATGCATAAGATGAAAGTTTTCTACCAGTCTTTTGTTTAAAACAAACAAAAAACAGGCGCAATTTGGACACTTGATTCACATGGTGCACATCAAAAACATAAAATGTCAATTATCATTTTACTTGTGGACAAAGTAAATATAGAATGGCATCAAAGTATCCACCCACCAATGAGATCAGTCAAAATTGACATGTGACTTCTCCTTATTTGTACGCAATGCACTATCTTTGTGTCAACTATTACTACTTGGTACTTAACTCCTGGTACGTATGCCACTCCTCTCTATTTGTCGTAAGAATCGTTCTCATGACATCACCGCCACACTACATCCTCATTATGTACATAATACCATTTCCATGTTTGTATAGCACTTAGTGGTTGATGTTATTGTTGCTTTTTAAATCATTTAACAAGTGGATTCGTTTTGTGCCATCTGCTAATGGATTGGCACATAGTTTACTTTGGTAGTACATGTGTGTTTGTGTATGTATCCATCCTTCCATCTGTAGGTGTGATCAAAATATCAACTCTGGTCTTATTGGACTTGTACTTTTGTATGCACTGACCGATTATCTTCGGATTTGGAAAAATTATTAAATATGTTCAATTCTACCATTTAACCTCATTTGCATATTAATCATTATGATAATGAGCTAATTTGCTTATTTTTCAAGTTTGTCCAATTCATCTGAAACTTGATAAAAAATGTGTATCGGGCAAACATCTAAAAAATCAAAATGAGGTCATTAAGGGTCAAAGGTCATCCAGAGGTCAAAGGTCATACAGGGTCAAAGGTCATACAGGGTCAAAGGTCATCCAGAGGTTAAATGTATCATGATTTCTGTCACCATTCCCAAACCGCAATGGCAGATGACCCTTGCATTCGGGGGAATGCTTTATTTTTGGCATTTCTGTTGCCGTACATGTGCAATGTATATAATTTTGCACTAGATTTCCATTTTTCTTATGGTAACATATAGTTATTTCTTAAATGTTGTAAGATAACCTGTAGTACCATTTTTTTCAAGGTCAGTTTATAGAAAGTGCTTCCAGTGTAGTAGAATTGTAAAATATTTCCGAGTGGTTTAACTAAATACAGAGCTGACGAGTGGTAGTGTCGTTGTACCTGCTTTTGATGTATTTAGAGAATAAAAGATAGGATTTGTTGTTTTGCCTATCTAATATCATGTCATATTGGTTGGGCAGTCCAATATTTTGAGTAGTGATATACGATAAATATTATGGACTGCCCATCCATTATGACACGATATTAGATAGGGCAAAAACAACAAAGTCTAATCTTTTATTCTAATTCTTATTTAGTTTTGGCAGGATCCCTGGTTTTGGTTATTTTAATCACCGAAAATATTTTTATTTCAGTAATATTGGTTAAAAGGGCAAAAATATACCCCCGCTGTCAAAAATGAACCAACCAGTACCAGCTGCGTGCACTGCATAACCTTATACACGCACGCGTTAACACTTGCGCGACAACGCACTATCTAATATTGTCTCATATAAGATAGGCAATAACCAATGATATTGCCTGTTTGCTTACTAAACCCCGCCCACTGAATAAGAATTTGGTTTCATATTTTTACTAAAAAGTTATCATTTTATCGGTGTCATATAACTTATTTATGGTGTGAATTAACAGACTGTTGCAGGGAAAGGGGATGTATGGTTGTCAAGCTTGAGTGTATGGTGTATGTATAGAAAAATAACATTAAAGGTGGAAATTTTGATTTTCAAAATAGTTTTTGATGTTGGGAAAGCAGGTAAGTTATGAAATTTTGATCTGTGGGAAAATGGGCAATCGTTTCGGGATTGTGATTGTTTTAACACAAATTTGTGTCAGCACTACTCACTTTCTGGAAATATAAACCCCATTTTGATGACTTTTTTTTTTACTTTTGGGTAATCGTAGTCCTTCATCTCTCTGTTTTTGTTTTTATTTTACAGAAATATGTCTCAATGTAATTGTGTAATCAAACTTTATTTTTAATCACCTGACATCAGTGCACTTAAGTAGATTTAGTTTGATGCTAATGGTGCTTTCAGACTTCATTGCTTGAGATCAGGAAGTGCTAGACTTTTGTACATGCTTTACGCATAATACATTAGTTTTATTCACTCAGCATGTAAAGCATGCACAAAAGGCTAATGTCACCTGACATAGTGATAGTCTGATTGCACCATTACTCTAGCCTTTATTTTAGTTTTGAAGTCTTAGCGTTCAAATCCTTACTCTATGTGATACCAGGTTTTGATGAATGTGGTTCATGGTGGTATTTAGGTCTATTTTTGTGTTCAGTTAACTTAAAAATCATTTATTAATCATTGTTTTAAAATATCATGAAAGAATTGACTCTTGATACTGTCGGACCTGAATTTGAATACATGCATCAATATTCATTTAAGGCCAATTTTCAAAATGAGCTCCACAATGTGGGGCACCAGGAGCCTTGGCTGCAAATAGGTTGATGAACCCCGCATTCCACTTTTACTGAGTAAAATTGAATAGGTATGATCCTTTGAAATTTGTTGTCACTGTCAAAAATGGGTAAATGTGTCCCAAAAAGCAAACAATTATCTTTCATGTAATTTTAAAAAATATTGTTTTCAGTAAACAAAAAGTTAAGTTAAAAGTTAATTGAACACGCATTGGTATACCTGCTAGCCTTATTTGGTTATCTTAAAATACATGCTAACCGTGGAGCATTGTGTATTTCAAATGTAAGCCAGTGGACTATTCCAGTAAGAATACATACTCCCACTGCACTGTGTAATTATACATACTCCGAGACTTGTCTCCTACAGAGGGGGTGTGTATTTTACATGTACTTACCAGTAACTGATTCCATTGGAAATTCATGCTCCCCATGGAAGACTTTATTGTCCCCGCCGAACGAAGTTCGGGAGGGGACTATAAAATGGGCTCCGTCCGTATGTCCGTCCGTATGTCCGTCCGTATGTATGTCCGTCCGTATGTATGTCCGTATGTCCGTGATAAAAATAAAAAAAAAAAAAAAAAAAAAGGCCAATTTTCAAAATGAGCTCCACAATGTGGGGCACCAGGAGCCTTGGCTGCAAATAGGTTGATGAACCCCGCATTCCACTTTTACTGAGTAAAATTGAATAGGTATGATCCTTTGAAATTTGTTGTCACTGTCAAAAATGGGTAAATGTGTCCCAAAAAGCAAACAATTATCTTTCATGTAATTTTAAAAAATATTGTTTTCAGTAAACAATTAAAAGTTAATTGAACACGCATTGGTATACCTGCTAGCCTTTGGTTATTCATCTCAAAATACATGCTAACCGTGGAGCATTGTGTATTTCAAATGTAAGCCAGTGGACTATTCCAGTAAGAATACATACTCCCACTGCACTGCGTAATTATACATACTCCGAGACTTGTCTCCTACAGAGGGGGTGTGTATTTTACATGTACTTACCAATAGCCGATTCCATTTGAAATTCTTGCTCCCCCGTGGAAGACTTTATTTCAATCTGTCATAGGGTTGGTGCATTTAAAATGGAATTGCCCATTGTGGTGCATTGAAAGATTTTATAGAAATGACAAAATTGGCATCTTGTGTTGAAAATATTTTAAAATGCAAGTACCATTTAAGAAAACGGCACTTTCTATTCAAAAACACAGTGAAAAAAAAAATATTTTGATGTAAGATTTTGAATATCGTAGTTTGTAGAAGTTGGGTAATTTGTGCAGATGAGCCATAAGTTGAATTTAGTTTTTATTTTTGAATTGATAGTAATATGTAGATGTTTATCTTTATGTTGGTTCTATCTCCTCCATCAGCCATGTTCCCACTGCTATCAGATAACATGAAGGCCGTCATGTCGGGAGAAATGAACATAGTGGTACAGGAAGAAAAGTAAGTCCGTCATTCCTTGTCAGAGATGTAACTTTTCAGGAAATTTCCAGATTTCAAAAAAAAAAAAAAAAAAAATTGGGCAAATTTGTTTTAGTTCTGGTTGTTACATGTGGGTCATTTCTTTGGGTTGCCAGACTGTTTACATTTCTTGGAAAATGTGAAAATACGTAAAATTCAATGTTTCGCCGCTTTCCAGACCCCGTATGGGTCCCAAATTTAAAATGTGGTCACATGATTTTTTCAAAAATAGTGTTGCCAAATTGAGTAAATTATCATATTTTTACTAAATTTAGTGAATTTTCAGGGATTTTTACATGATGAATTTTCAGATTTCTTGAGTCATTTCTTGAGTAACCATTTTTTTCAAGTTCTTTTTGGCGAGCTAGTGATGGCCCAAATTAAGGGTGGACTTGTGCAGTTTTAGTTGTCACTTAGTGATCGCGATATTCGGCGGGGACATATTTTACGCATCGCGTAAATACGAGTTCGCCTTGTTTCAATCTGTCATAGGGTTGGTGCATTTAAAATGGAATTGCCCATTGTGGTGCATTGAAAGATTTTATAGAAATGACAAAATTGGCATCTTGTGTTGAAAATATTTTAAAATGCAAGTACCATTTAAGAAAACGGCACTTTCTATTCAAAAACACAGTGAAAAAAAAAATATTTTGATGTAAGATTTTGTGTATCCTAGTTTATAAAAGTTGGGAAATTTGTGCAGATGAGCCATAAGTTGAATTTAGTTTTTATTTTTGAATTGATAGTAATATGTAGATGTTTATCTTTATGTTGGTTCTATCTCCTCCATCAGCCATGTTCCCACTGCTATCAGATAACATGAAGGCCGTCATGTCGGGAGAAATGAACATAGTGGTACAGGAAGAAAAGTAAGTCCGTCATTCCTTGTCAGAGATGTAACTTTTCAGGAAATTTCCAGATTTCGGGCAATAAATAAAAAAACAAAAAATATTTTTAAAATTTTTTAATGTTTTTTTAATTTCTGAGAAAAAGGTAGAATGGCATCAAAAATCAAGTACCATTTTATTTGTAGAGTGGTCTTATACCCTGAAATCTCATAAGAAAATATGTTCCCTAGAGCTTTACCGGATGCTTCGCTAAAGTTTGGCCTTGCCGTCTGTTCAAATTTTTGTATTTTCAGGAAGTGGGCCTACTCCTCTTGTGGGTGAGATTGTTGAAAATATATTATTCTTTTTGGTTTTATTGTTTGTCTTGTGTCATTACTTGTGAGCTCTCCCATGAGAGCCCCAGCCCAATGTTGCTCTTTCCCTAAAATGGAAAAGGGAAAGGCCTAAACAAACTTTTTGTTGAAAAAGGCTATCTGAAATGCAGGATTCTTTATATTGCCATTTATTGGGCAAATTGGTTGAATTTTTTCTGATGATTTAAAAACAAACAAAAAAACAAAAACAAAAACAAAAAAAAAATCTAAAGCATAAAAACTCTAAAATACTAAGAGCTATGCATGCACTCTTCAAAGAAAAATCTTTTAAGTTAAAAACGTAAATATGTAAAATTTTTGACATATGATCACAATTGCTGCTTACAACTGCAATATTCCATGTAATATTGCAGGAAATGTTAGATTCTGAGCAGTTTCTAAAAAAAATGAAGATTTACTTGTAAGTGGAGACTAATGTCCTTATAGGCTGACTCAGAGATCTCCCGATGAGGGCGCACTCAATTTTGCAAACAAATCATGTTTTTTGCATATACATAACTTTGTTATAAAATTCCGGATCTGGAATTGCTGTTATACACGGTGACCTATGGCACTGTTATACTGTGCATAAATGTTTACTGCATGAAAACAGAAAGTCCCATTCATCTCTAACTCTGGAATTAAGCATTTTAGGTGATTCTCTTTAGTTCTTGATTACTATTTTTAATTACCACACAAAAACAAAAAATATTTCGAAATCTCTGAGTCGGCCTTTAAAGGTGATATATGAAATGCAATGAAGATGAGTCCTCAATACTTATCCTTCAACAAATATTACATTTTTGAAACACCTGTGAATTTGTGCACAACCTTCAATCAGTTGTCGAAAGTGAGTTTTTGGTTAGACTTGGCAATTAACTATTTCTTCCAAATTTGCATGGGGTCAGACATCTGTGTTTGTATAGCATTTTTCCAATACCTAAGTACATTGCTGCTTGGAAATATTACCCCATCACTCAAGAAGTTACTGTAAAAAGCTCACTTACACAATTAACCATTCCAAACTTCATTCAACATCGCGTTTCTTGAAAGATGAGACGGGGAAAGTTAGCCGACTTCTCAAGGATGTAACAAGTGACAGGAACTCTTTCCACTCAAAAGGTACGCTCATCCCTTGCAGATAGAACGGTTAAGTAGACATGACAAGTAAAGCAGTTGAATTACCTTGTAGAATTTACAAATACAAATAGAGGGGGTGCATCAGCTTACTGCTAGAATGCAGAATGAGTTGATATAAAAGTTGACCGTATTTTGCTACAACGATAGCCCAAGTGAAAAACTAACCAAAAATTTCTAGTGTTTTGGAAAAAATAGTGATGAAGCAGAACAGTGCAGCCCAAGGGGTGAAACATTCAAAACCAGTCGTACGTGCTGGGCGCTGACATTTTGGAAATTTGACGGAATAATTAGCAGTTGGGTGCTATTGTATATACACACATAATGTCAAATGCGATACAAACAATCCGCCAAAATATCAGGTTGGTGGATGTTGGTGCTATTGGGTGGTTTAAATGTGTCTACCCATGGCTACAAACGAATGAATGACACATCGTAGTCTTGATTTAAATAAACGCCTCAAATGAAACATCTTTCACATAAGCGCGCATTGCATTATGAGAAAAAAGCGTATATGAGCCCACAATGATCCAGGTACACTGTTATTATACCTGGCCACCTCTAACACATACATTATTTGTATCACTACCGATTAGTGTATATGCTAAAGCGGCATCACAGATGTGGAAGAAGCGGAGGCAGCCATTGCTTTCTATTGTTGGTCATCTAGGTTTTGTGGGTCGGCAAAACATGGGAGACGGTGAATTTCTAAAGATTACGTAACGTTTCTCTCTTATCTAGATAGAACCTCTTTGGTAGCAGCCAAGTTGCAAACACAAAACATGAATCAAAATAGGAGAGTAGAGTAATAAAGAGTGCAAAACACAAGCACATTTATACCTCTGTCTGATTGGCTCATTACAGGACACACATGACATAGCTTCTGAGTATCCAATCAATAAACAGTTGCTGCTATATTTCTGTTGTAAACAATACCCCCATTCTCATACAGTAATCTCTGATTGTGCTCATTACATATATTACCTTCAGTAACCAATCAAAATAAGGCTTAAATGCCGATAGATGGCAGGTAATGCTCAGGAGGTTAAAGTGTATTTGACCTCCAATGGTTTAGATGAGAAAAATATTGCTGAAAAAAAAACCCAAATAGAACTTTGTGTCAAGGTTTCATATTATGTGTTCAAACAATGACGGTATCAAAAGGTATGATTTCTTGCCCCCTCCCCACCCCGAATGGCACTTACTGACTATGAAACGTTTAAAACCTTTCAAACATTTTCTATGTCGTAGTGTGTAGACAATTCCAATGGAGGAAAATAAGACCACTATCAGTGATTGCTAAATCAGAAAATCGAAAAAAATCATCAACAATCAGATGTTGCATGTATATAAAAGTTACAGGTTCCTAAACATACCATGCAAGATAAGACCAGAAGCACCTAATAAGGACAGAATCGGCAATTTTAGTCATTACTGTCCGTTCGGACATTACTACAACACGTAATGAATGGGGAATCCTATTTTGGAACACTGCCGGTTTCTTCCTTTCGTCAATTCTTCAGTTGGGAAAAGGTAACTTATGAGAATTATACGGACTTATCCTTCACACTTTGAACTATTCCTGCAAATTTCAAATATTTTTCAAATCACTGATAGTGTCTTTAAGTTAATCAAATCAGTACTGCAGTAAGTTAAGCCAACCATATACATGGCTTTGTTTTGTTCCTACACATTCTAAATACCAGAGTGTCATCAAGCCACATTTTTAGTTGATGTGACTGTTTCATTTTCAATTTCCTGGACAAAATGTTTGTTCAGATACACACGTGCCGACTTCTAATTTGAGTTTTGCGTCACTAATTTGGTTTTGGTTGACGGGATCGGGTGAAATGTTGACAAGTTGGTTGGCTATTAGGAGGATAACAAGAGGTAAAACTAGGTGTCTTGAGATCCCTGTAAGATTTGCACAATATTAGAAATATTTTATCATTTTCAAATATTTCACAGTAATTTCAAATATTTCCCAACTTGGTTGACAAGTGTCATTATTTAAATTTGAAATTATCTACATATGACAAACATCACACATCCTGAAAACAAAATTGTTATGTTCAAATTCAAATTACTTTTTGCATCACGTAGAAAAATCAATTATTTAAAATTCAATATTTCCCCAACTGAGAAAATAATTATACCCAGACTCTAATATTTCGCAATTTTCAAAATGGTTAACTTAGGAATTTAAATACTTGACGACTTGAAACAGTGTAGTCAAATGGAAATTGAAGTGTTTGGCAACTCGAGGTGATTTGTATTCAAATAATTTCTGAACTGAGGAACATTATTCAAATTTGAGTAAAATATTTCCATCAAGTAATCAATCACTAATGTGTCAATATTTGGATTGACGGCAGAACATAAGTTAACATTATGGGAGCTGTACTGAACATCATAGGCAAACACTGTGTAGTGGATTTCTTTTACGAAGTGTATATTTTCCCATTTCACAAGTAATAAGTGGAGTTTGTGAATTCAAGTCAAAATACTGGGTGTCTCAAAAAAGTATTTTTTAATTCACTTAATATAATTTTTTAGAAAAAATCACAGGAAAAGCCATATTTCTGTGTCATTGTGAAATTTTAGCCTCTAATTCCATTCCTTTCCTTAGTTAAGATAGAGACAGAATAATGCTGTTTTCATGGTTAACCTTCATTATTAGCAGAGTAATGAATAAGGCCTTGCAAGTAGGAGATTGTTAGAATGGGACAAAATAGAGTTTCGTCTTGGGCACTACCACCTATGATACAAACTGTCTGATTGGTTCATTTCAGGCCACAGCATGAGAGAGCCCTCCGAGTAACCAATCAATAAGGTGTTTCTATATCTCTGTGTAAATCATACCACCATTCTTACAGTATCTCTGATTTGCTCATTACATGATCTTACCTGCCAAGTAACCAATCAAAATGGTGCTTAGAAATTGTGTGCAGCCTGAAATGTCAACATTGCTTGTGAATCTCTGATGATGATCAAATTGTAACAAATAATCTTGCATTTGTTGTTGTTGACAGAGCTCCCAGGATGTAATTCACTCAGCACAAGAACATATGGAATGGTATTGGTCATTGACTATGTTTAGATCATCAGCATTTCAGTCATATTTGCTCCCTAATTCAAATAAATTGCAGAATGAATTTTTCTTTAAAAACCTTTTTAGAGCCTTTAGATCAAAAGCATTTTAATCATATCTGCTCCCTAATAAACAAAAATTGCAAAATTCTCCTTTAAAATACTTTTTAATAATTCTTCTTATGTTGCTTAATATAATCCTTTATTGAGACCAAACTTAGAATTTGACAACAATATTGGTTTTAAATAAAGAGCATTGTTTTAGATGGATTTTCCTCTAGGCAGCCATGAATAATGTAGATTGCATTGGAATCTTGCATCAATATAAAATTGCATTTGTACACCAGTCAGGACTTCAGCGCTCCTAATTATGTTATTTTGTGTAGACTACTCAAGAAGACATTAATTTGGAAAGCCTTTAAGAGTTGCATATTTTTAGAAACTTATCTATTCTGATTGTGAGTAGGTCAAAGAATGTAATTCTTTCACATAGAAGGTATGTACATTCAACCATCAGACATCAAATGGCTTTCTTGTTTTTTTTAAATCAGGGATTCGAACATATTTTGTCGGTAAAGAAGCTAAAATTACACAATTCTAAATAAGAATGAGAATAAAAGATGAGATTTTTTTTGTTTTGGCAGTGTCATAATGGGTAGTCATCCACTGTTTATGTGGTGGATGCTGGCAATGCAAAAAAATCTCTTTTATCCTTCAATTATGTGTGTTTATTCTACATTATCACCCTTCTCAAATGGATTTTTTTAAATTTGAGTTGTTAAGTAACAGATTTTCAGAACAATTTCACATCTCAAATCTTTGAAAATGTAAATAAGTTAAAATAATTTCATTGGTTTCCAACACAGACTTGCCTCAGTACAGGATCACCGTCCAAATCAGCCAACAATGGTCGAAACAAATGTCACCGTAACCAAGGAGCGGGAAGTGTTACTAGAACGAGTTCCCAACCGGCCGGCAATCCAGAGGGGAACCCCGACTCAGTCCAAAATCTTCACACCGCCACCTGGCAACAATGTACAGACAGTTAGGCCAAAGGTCAGTTTAAATGAAGGTTGGGAAAGGTGGGAATGGGAAAACAATATCTGTTTTATAGTTTATCTCAATAAACTGGGGGAAATGTATGACTTCTTTAAAGTCATAAGAAATTCAAGAAATCTGTTCCTCCCGCCCTTTCCATCCATCCTTTCCAGTGTTGCCAACACCGCACTTTACCCGACCAATTGGGCTACTTTTGAACATTAATACGTGCTCTTAAAAAGATTTTACATAGGCGCCATGGGTAGCAGTAATTTTTCATTCCGTAGAAACCAATGATTAACGTAAACATTGGCAACACTGATCATTTCATTATCTTGTGGTGTATCAGGGAGGCTGCCTATAAAGAAAAATTTCCACAATTTGCATGGCAGCTTTTGAGACAAAGTATGACAAAATATTTTGTTTGTATCCATTCCATTTGTCAACTTTACTTTTGACAGTTTCAAATGATCACCAGCTAGAACTCCAGGAGTAGTGCTTCATTTGAGCACAGCTTCACTGGACATATCTCTTGTTAACTTCCTCAGCTCCTCAATCACCTTCAGTACCTTTCTTCTAATATATTTATTCTATGGTGTTGATTTTGTCAGTGCTTCTGTGCCATTGATATCTCTATCTGAGACTGGTTAATATTCAGTTAGAGGAAAAGAAAAGCAATATTCCAATGCATAACAGACCCTTAAATCCTCTCAAAATTTTATATTTAAAATCGTATTTGTGAATATTATTCCATGTAAAATTCACATACAAAGTTCATAAGCCTGCATGTAGCCTGCAGGCTTCCCTATCAAGATAAGGGCTGCCGCTTCTGTAAGTTACAGTAGTTGTCTTATTTTTGTGAAATAACCGCCTTTCTGTGAACAGTTTGGGACAGGTGACCTCCAATTTTCTTGAAGACAAATGGCATACCTTAGTGGCAAGTGGGTCTCGTAGATTTGCCCTTGGATATACCAGTAATTTTCCTTCAAGATGCATTGTTCTTGCTTTTCTCTTCTCTCTTGAGCCATGATCACACTGTCACAAAACTCCAAAGGTTTGAAACTCCAGAGGTGAAAATTAAATCCAATTATTTTACTTCACTCCAAATTGTGTCCACACGTTGGCCAAAACTCTGAAATCATCCCCCTGACCATTCTTCTCCGCTTCTCATATCGGAGTGTAGACCGGAAGTCACCATACCGGAAGCCATTCACTTTCGCGGGTAATATTCAAACACAGGAATTTGTCAAAAAAGATGACCTTGCGAGGTCACTATCACTATCCCCCGAAGCTGTCCACACGGCACGACACTCTTAAACACTCCGGAGTGTTATTGGAGTTTGAGTTTCACCCCCTAGTTTTTTAGGGGGATAAAACCCCGCTAGACCCTTGATAAAACTCCAGAGTTTAAACCTCCGAATGCGTCCACACGGCCAAAAACCCCGATCGACACTCCAGAGTTTTGAAACTCCGGAGTTTCAGCCTCCGTGTGGACACGACTTTGGTGAATGCTGACCAGTCATTTTAAAACTTATCCAAACTATTTCGTTGATGTGCTTTCTGTGGAGAGGAGGGGGTTCAAGATGAATGTTTTAGTAAAGTATTAGAAAGCTGTGCAGTTGTGCTTAATTTTTTTACAACTCTGACCATATCAAAAAGGTATGATTCTCCATGTGTATGTCGTCCTTTTAAACTTATCATATGTTGCATGCATTTCCTTTTTACTTTAAAACTGAGTGCAGTGGTGGAAAATTACATTTTTGTGATCATTTTCATTTTGTGATATATTTGTTCCTCATATTGCTGCCAAGACGAGACTTGGTGATTTTGTAACATTTTCAATTATCATGCTTCATAGCACTTTGAGCAAGTTAAAACAGACATCAGGAGGCATAGCTTTAGAGAAATAAAAAAATGAACATTGATTTATATCGTATATATTGCCAAATGACCAGAGGTCAAAGGTCATTTAAGGTGACCCAAGGTCAAAGGTCATTTAAGATGGCCAGACATCAACAAATGTCATTACCATTGACCACTGGTGATTTGTTGATCCACCTCAAAGCAGCCAAGTTACGAAGACTTGATATATTTGTGCTAAATTTAATATAGTTTTGTTGCTGCTTTCAAGTGTAGTGTTGATAATTTTGATCAATGTATCCTTTTTTTTTTTTAATATGGTTTGTTTGGTGATATTTAAAGATTCTGTGGTTTTAAGTGTGCAAGTTTTACAAGTGTTCTCAACTACAGAGGCTCAGTTCAGTTAGCTTTATATGCATGTGAATATATCAAATGACCCGGATACATTCTGGAGATCATAATTCATACTGAGCAACCGATGGGCCTGTTTCTCCAAATTATGTTTTAGATATTGAACCTTAGTGAGGTGGTATTGTAAGCTTTAAGCATGCCTTCAAAAACACAATTTCAGCTTCAAATGCACTCCATCATGAGTGTTGCATGAGTCATTTGAAATGCATATTCATACAGCTCAGCTGTGTTAAAATTCAACAGTGAAGCTGCACCAGTGAGATTAATATTCAACTGGACCGAAATAGTAATGTTTAGTGCATTTTGTGCTTTGTGGTTTATGTCAAATAACTATTTTGGTGTCGATGTTGTTTTTGTTTGGCTTTGCAGGCCGTAGATCAACTGCAATCACGCAAGCACCCATCACATTCTACCACATATGATATTGTGCTATTTACTCAAGATCTGATCACTGGCAAATGTCGGCTTCGTACCACGGGCTATCTGACTGCCCATTCTCACCGTCAAAAGAAACTCTTGTGGGAGATGTACTCCCAGGAACAACATGATAAGATGACGCCAATCCTCACTCCAGAGAAGGCAGCTCGTCGCGGAAGCCCAAGCAAGAGCAAAGCTATAGCTCCCCCACCACCACCAAAGCGCACTTACACATCTCAGCAGGCCGTTGTGAATTTGACGTCACCCACCAGCCAGTCTAGCAGCATGTCAGGCGGCGGAACAGTGGTGAAAACTACAACCACGACACACCAGAATGGCAAGGTCATTACCTCAACAAGTTCCACCCCTGATTTGAGTAGTAGTATCAGTAGTGTTTCTAGTGATGATTCCCTGTGTTTCCCCAGACAAGTTCTTGCTTCCAAGTCGACTGGCTCACTCCTTGTTCGACCCCAATATCATACACACTTTATAGACCCAGATCTTGAGAAATCTAAAAGCCAGCCCTTGTTGATCAATCAGGCCGCGAGCCCGAGCGCAAGACCCGTGACCCCAAGAGAAGAAAATGCACCTCGGAATGGGTTCTTACCCGACTGCGTAGAAGGGCATTTTCAAAGACAACGCCTTTCCAGCATGGAGTCATTTCTGAGTGTTGAATCGGCACTGTTGTCCAAAAGCGCGCCCTGTAGCCCAAGAACAAGTCTTGATGAATCTGGTAACAGACCCCCTAAGCCTCCAAGAGGGTGCGTCGAAGCCCCAGCAGCCCTCACTGGTAGGCGTTCCCCATCTGCCTTTACTCCAGTCCAAAAAGCCAGCTGGACAGAAACCTGTTTAGATCACATTCCGATGAAAAAAACAACATAGTAGCTCGGGTGGTGACCACTCTGATGGAGTTGCAAGACCACCAACAGGGTCAACGCCAAACACACCTAACAAACAAAATGGCTATAGCCCTATCAAAGCAGAATGGGCTGCTCGACTACAAGATAAGAAAGTATCTCCTAAAACACCGTCCAAAACCAACCCGTCCCACTTGCCGACCAGCATTATTTTGTCGCCTCCCCCTCCACAGCAAAGACATTCAGACCAAGTCCTAAACAATCAAAGCAACCTCCTCCACCCCCAATTAGGACAACATCCCAGAGAAGTGTTCATTCCAAGAGTCCCGTTAGATGGCAATCGTCATTGTCCAACAAACCTCAAAAACATCCCGAGAAAACTCCCCAAGTAAAATCCCAGAGCATATAACCAGTTCCAGTAGTCCGACCCCGAAACCCAACCAACAAAAGAACATGTCACCAAAACTTACTCCAAGCAAAACACCAAGTAATAAACAAACATAACAAGTACAGACAGTCCAAGGAGACCACTGGAAAGCCCACGCAGTCATCACCAAGAAAGACACCCTCCCCATCACCAGATAAACTGCGGGTAGTGCATCTCAAGGAGCAATATGCCAAGTTAAGGCACTACAGATCCAACCAAAAGCATGAGAAAAAAAAAAAAAAAAGACGACAGATCGGACGGTTTTGCAAGAGACGGATATAGACGATCACGGAAGATGAAATAAACAAGAAATCGCAAAGATGAGTCCCTGCCAACCCTCGAGACGACGCCAACAAACCAGTCACAACAAAAGTTGAAATCTCAGACCAGGTTGCCCCAGCAACAACAGAGGTGACCAATCAGCATTGACTTTGCTCCTGCAACAAAGCTCTAATATCCCATCATGCACTGGGAAACTCACCAAATATTTTCGTCTCTCTCTCTCTTTCTCAATGCTCTCTATTTAGATTCCATTTTGATCAAGCCAAGCAAAAAAGATTGAGCTTTTATGCGCTATGTGCTGGCCAGCAAAATAACCAGTTTGTTTTTGGGTCTGTGTCCACCCATTTATGGCCCATTTTTTTTAAATCAAATTTTATATTATTGTCTTTGGAAATATCTTTGATAAATACAACTTTCTGAAGACCCATCTTGCAAAAAGATTGTCAAAGAAATTGAAAAAAAAAATGAGTTTAAACTTTCCCTGCAAAACTGAAATTTAAGCAAGGTTTTCAAGAAATTATTTTGTAATTCAAATTCCAGCACAGCTCCCATCACAATTTTGCTCAGACTCCCTTGTCGTGTTTTTCAATCGTTTCTAGAAACTGGTTTCCTAGAAAACAACCCACATATGGTGATCAAGGGCTATATAATAAGATTGTGTTGATTTTATGTTGCATGATTGTCACCCCATTATCAAGCTCGGTGTATTCCTCTGTCTTGTAAATTCTGGTCGTTGGTGGCGGCACAACCGGCTTGCAATTAACGCATCTCAAATCATTCTACTATTCATGATACTTGCTTTCAACATTTGTTTGCTGTTGTTAATTTTTACTTTTTTTTGTTTGAAATAGCTGGCTTCTGTGTGAATTTTTCTGTTTCAATTTCTTTGTTTTGGTTTTTATTGTTTATTGTGCCTGTCTATCGTAACATGGCGTCACCTCATGTTTATAACACCAATGGAAACATGGGGGGAATCCTAACCAGTTTCATAGGTCTTGAATACCCTCAAAATCCTAAGGTCATCTTGAAATGACAAATGGGGAAGCAGTGGATACTTACTTGTTTTTTCTTTTTTATGGAGATGTAAGCCTTACTTTCATGTCAGATCACAAAATGTGATAATCCTCACCTAACTATTAACCCTAATCCTAATAGAGCATCAGCCCATAAGGTTTTGGTTTATCGAACGAGATACTACCAATATCGAACACGGGAAAATTCAGAGAAAAATAGTAACTGTTGGCAAAGAAAGTCTCCGGAGACCCTTGTTGCCGTGTAGCCCCAGGAGAGGGGTAAAGTTACTACTGGGGTCAAAAGTTTGAACTGTCTCTAAGTCTAATATAATATAGCTCAATTATTCCTTAGGTAAGCAGGAGTAAAAAGTCAATGGCGTCCACGCGAGTGCTGCTTCCTTTCCAAGATTTTGGGAAAATAGCTCAAGGTCATTTGTTTATTCAAGAAAGGTCCCCTTTGTCAATACCCAGATTTGTTTGTAAAACCATTTTTTTAAATGTTAATGATACTGAATCCAAATATGAAATGCTATTTGCACTTTGGAATCTCCTTGTTGTTATAATGGAATGGGTACAAAATTCCCTGTAGGACTCTACGGGGACGGGGACATTATTCCCCTCCCTATGAAAGGGAACCAACCTATGCAAAATAAAAAGTCATATTTTGTAATCATATCTTAAATATGTTTTTTAATATTTTTTACAAAGAAATCTTGGTATTACATTGTTGACCTTTCTTGAATAAACAACTGAACCTTTAGCCTATTTTTCCCAATCTCTTGGAAAGGAAGCACCACCACTTGTGACCCAAATGACTTTTTTACTCCTGGTAAACTAAGAAATTGGAGCTATATTTCATTAGATTAGAGCAGTTTCAATATTTGACCCCCTAGTAATTTACCCCTCTCCTGGGCTACACGCACAACGGGCTCCGGCAGACTTTTCCTATTTTCAAAGTTATATTTTTCTCTTATTTTCCGTATTCCAGCTATTGTATTCGTTCTCTAACCAAAACCTTCGGGGCTGACGGCTATAACATAATCCCTACCCCAACCTTAAAACCCTAAACCGAACCTTAACCCTAAATCTTAACTCCATGTGCTTGTACTGCCGATTAGTTAAAAATCGGTTGATAGCCTTAGTCACCAATCCAGTAGCATGGTATGAATGGCGATAGGGCTGAGGAGATTGAGCTGATATTTCATGAAGTTCATTGTAATTGGCTACTCAAAATGGGAATATATCTTGCAATTATCCAATCAAAAATAGTGTAAGAAGGCAGTAGGTAGTGCTCAAATTTTGTGATCATGCTGCCATAAGGTTTTATACATACAGAGATTACTGAGGGAAAATAGTTCAAAATACTTTTCTCAGGTGTTGGATGATTAAGACTACTCTGAAGTGGTCCGCGCGGGAGGATCTCACTCAATTATCCACTAGTCACGGGCCGGTATTTTGCATTATTCTGAAAACACCATGTTACATTGTTTTTACTAGACCTCAAAATCACAAATCATTAGGAAATCAACTTTGCAAGTGAACCATTTCATTTACATTACTCCTGACCATGTGGTAGTACTATCGCTAATTCTACTTAGCCCCGATGCACTCGCCATGCAAGATGTTGTTTACGGGAAAGTATTGATCTCTTTTTTTTTATGCGTTCCCACTAATTGGCCAACAGGAACTTGTGCTGGTTCTTTAAGAGACATAAGGAGATTTCCAGAAATAAGCGCCCCCAATTTTTTTCTCGAACCCCGTTTTTTAGCTCAGTTAGCTCAGCATACGTAGTATGCCGAGCTATTGTTATGTCAATGTGTTGACTCTATCTATCTATCTATCTATCCCTCTGTCTGTTAACACTTGACATAATGCATCTTGTTGCCAAAACGTTTGAGCCGATTGAGCGAAAATCGGTCAGAATAATCTATTGACCCAAGGCCCATGTGGTGTTCACAGATTTGGGTCAAATGTCCACGTGGCCACTTGAAGGGGCATTCACGAAAATCATAAATTCCTTCTGTCCACAAATCAATTGTTATCACTAGACCTGGTTAGAAGAACCGTGACCCAAGGTCCATATGGGGTGTTCAACAATTTGGGTCAAAGGTCATGTGGGCCAATTCAAGGGGCATTCACTGAAAATCCGTAAATTCCTTCTTGTGCACAATCAATTGTTATAATCACTAGCTTTGGTAGAGAACCCGCTGACCCAAGGTCCAAGAGGGTGTTTCACGATTTGAGTCAAAGGTCACGTGGGCCAATTAAAGGGGCCATTCTTGAAAATCTGTAAAATCCTTAGGGTGCCACAGATCAATTGCATAATCACTAGACTTGGTTTGAAAACCGCTGACCCAAGGTCCATATGGGTGTAAACATATTTGGGTCAAAGTCCCCTGGGCCGGTACAGGGGCCTTCTTGAAAATCTATTAATTCCGTCTTGTGCCACAAATCAATGTTATAATCACTATACTTGGTTCAGAAGAACGCTGAACCAAGGCCCATATGGGGGTGTTTCACGATTTTGGGTCAAAGATCACATGGACCAATTTAAACGGGCATCTTTGAAAATTCTATAAATTCCTTCTTGTGCCACAAATCAATTGCTCTAATCACCAAATGTGCTCAGAAGATCCACTCAGTCCCAGAGGGTGTTCACAGATTTGGGTCAAAAATACATGGCTGATTAAAGGGTCATTCTTTGAAAATCTAAAATTCCTTCTTGTGCCACAAATCATTTGCTATATCACTAAATTTGCTAAGAAGGACCACTGTCCCAAGGCCCGTATGTGTCATTCACAGATTTGGGTCAAAGGTCAACATGGGCCAATAAACGGGCATTCTTTGACAATTATAAATTCCTCCTTGTGGCACAATCATTTGTGATGCGATCAGGCAAAATGAGTCTGAAGTCGGTCAAATTTATGATTTTTACTTTTTCATGAGCTGTAATCATCAGAATAAAGCTCTAACATTGCTGAAATCCCCATTGAAATTGACCATTAATTCCAAAGATATAATCAGTTGAAGGGTGAAAAAACAATAGGACACAAAATACATTTTCTCCTTTGGTTTGGCTATATCTCATAATCAATTACTTGTGACTTCCGACTCATTTTGCTTGATCACACACATTTTGTGCTATCACCAATTATGGTCAGAAGAACCACTGACCTAAAGGCCCAATTTGGGTTGTTCATAGATTTGGGTTAAATGTCATGTGGGCTGATTAACGGGGCATTCTTTGAAAATCTAAAATTCCTCCTTTGCCACAAAGCAATTTCTATTATCACCAGACTTGTTCAGAGGAACCGCTTTACCCGTCGCATAGGGTTGTTCACAGATTTGGTCCAAGGTCACGTTGGGCCAATTAAAGGGGCCAGTCTTTGCAAATCTGTAAATTCCCTTCTTGTTCCACCCATCAATTGCATTAAATCACTAGACTTGGTTAGAAGAACCACTGACCCAGCCTATATGCGGTGTTCACAGGTTTTGGGTCAACATCACATTGGCCAAGGTCCATGGGCACTCTAGTCAAAATTGGTAAATTCCTTCTTGTGCCACAAATCAATTGCTAAGGCCCATACTAATGACCTGCTAAGCTATTGCACCATTGGTGCTCGTGTTCCAGTATGGTAATTCTTACCTAGTGTATTAAATCACACCTGAAGTACATAAGAGATTATTTAGTAACTTTCTGTCCATGCACGACAGAAAGTCAAAGCATGGTTGTCTATGGGGAGCGAAGTAGCGATAGCAGGCAGTTCAAACAAGTTTGCGGTTTTTTCTTTTGCACTGTGTGTCCAATATAAACCTTCACACGTTCTCGGTAGGTGGCCTACAACCGATCCAGTGAAATTTGAGAGAATTTGTATCCTAACAAAATTTCCTCCTGTCACTGTTAAATATCCTGAGTGTAGTAAAAACTAGATTTCAACATGAATTGAACAAGTAACCGGCAAGTAACAATTCTATTGACATTTTGGACAACATTGATAGAGTGCATGCTAAAACATTGGGACATTGCCATTTTCCAAAAATGATATAGTTTATTTTAGTTCAAAACCATGACGACCAAATTCTCTTGCAATTTTTGATTTCCCACTACGGTGGGTATGCTATTATGCACTTCCCCAACAAATAAATTTAAAAATTATCATTGACAAATAGTGTGTGGAAGATGCAATCGATAGAGTCTTCAACTATCAATACATACTTAAAAAACTAATATTTTCCCCAGAAATATTCTATATGCAATTTGAAAACAACATCAAATGTTTAAAAATAACACCAAATTAATAATGGACCTCCAATCAATTCTCACATGAGGCAGTTTCAAGCCTGTCGCTAGCCAGCCTTTTTCCGATATCACTACATGTTATTTTATTTGGTTCTTTACTTTCTCTTCTTTACACCCTGTAAATTATTAATTTCTTTTTCTTTAATCAT
>JAMKCH010005163.1:0-82756 GCA_023653785.1 Ophioderma brevispina | reverse complement strand
CCTATCGTAACATTTACTTAAATTGTCTAGTTAGCTGACTAGTTTATAATCTAGGTTTATTTTTGAAAAAAAGACGAAAAAACTGAAAATACGATCCCATACAAACATTTTTTCTGACCCGTTATCAGCTGCTCAATACGTTTCTGCTGTTTCAGTTTGCCACACCTCAAGGCACTGAAAACTAGTAATCGGGTTGTTTTTTTTGTGAGGACCCGTTTCCAAACCATCAGTCGATCACCTGATTCGGCGATTTCCGCGATATCCGGGTCACCCGCGAAACCTTTTTTTTTTTCATTCCTTGTTTTGCCTTTACACAGCGTTTTGCTGCTGGGGATCCCATGACGTACGCATGTCTAAGACTAGCCGGCCAATTAGCGATTCGATTACGGATAGGCGGCGCTTTGACCGGACAGTACAGATGCTAGGGAGCGTAAATGGTGGTTTATTAGGTCCATGCACTCACTCATGTCGGACACAATTAGACTTGGTCCGAATCTATAGTACGGACGTATCAGCAAGAATCGACTATAGTCAGTATTTCTGAGTATCGGTCTTTCCGAGCAACGTGTTTTTTCTGAGTGGTGTGAGACCCTGAACCTTTACTAATACGAACCCTCCCATAACCCTAAGTTTAACGACTTAAGTGGACAAGGTCTTCCTACTACTCCCGTTGGTTCGACAAAGGGTCTATTGACCCCCCAAAGGAAACGACTTTCAGAAATAATTTTTGTGTACGAAAATTCTTACCCACGCATTCAGGGGTTATAAGACAATAACGATTAAACAATACAATAGAATCCCACAAGAAACCTACAATTAGGGGCCAAAATTCATTTTCAAATTCAGGAAAAAGGGAACACAAATTAACATGGCCTCGTTTTGACAAATCGATATATGTGGAATACCAATATGGTTAATAAAATGTTGTTCTAATTGTCTAATCCTAAATTGAACCCAAATGATGTCCATTTTTAATATATCATATCTTGTAGTACCTTGTGTGCAGTGGTAAAATTTCCTATTGGTTTGTACATTGGCGTGATGGAGATGAAAAGCAACGCAACGTGAGCGCTATTATCAGCCATGAATAGGGTTTAACTTAGTTTTTATATTATTATTTAATTTTTTTTAATAAGGGGGGCTTGAATATGTAAATACTTAAACATGAAATATTCGTTATTACTTTGTTGGTTTGGACAAGGTGGGGGGGGGGGGGTCTTCTATGGACCACTGATCTCTATACAAAATGTTGGCTACACAACATTAATTGTATTTTAGATGATGGAGTCACGGGCGGGCATCTTGGCTAGCCGAAACGCAATAACCATTCCCGATACACCTTTTCACAGAAGTTGTATCCCGGGTGCACGTTTCAGAGACATGGTCCATCCCATACGCGCAATACAATGAGCTCAACTGAATTGGCTTGATTCTGTAGTCTGTTATTCGCTATCCACTTTCAATGGGAACAATTTTGTATCATGACCGCCTCTTAACCACCTGCTTGTGCTCTTTTTGTATGACCAATCTGGCCATCAGTGCTTCAATATACGAAGCCCAGGTTTCCAATCCATCTATAGAGATCAGTGCTAGGACACGCCATTAATTAATTAACAGGCAGTGGGAATTCGAATATTTTTTCAAGGAAGATGCGTATCTAAAAGTTAGACAAATACATACAATCTTTAGGGTGTTTAACCTTAACTCGAACCCCTAAGTCTACTCAAAGGGTTTTAATTTTAAGAAGACCCTGATTTCAGCATTTTCCTGTGTAGTGGCCTTGTGAGAAGTATTTTTCCTGATAGAGTGGGTTCCAAAGGAACCGCACTGAATCAAGTATATGAAAGTACTACACAAACACATTCACGTGTTGTATCTAGAATGTTCATTTGCAGGGGATAAGGCCGATATAATTTAACCGTTTTGGTATGTTTTTTTGGTAACGGGGACCGTGAAATATGGGACATTTCCTCCTTGCTTACGTAACCACTTTTTTACGAATGAAGAAAACCACGCCAATGGACCCTCAGGTCACGTGTTTCAAAAGTAGAAACTTAAAAAGAGCCCATTGTACGGTCATGACCTTCAGCGGGCTAGTTGCAATTGTTGCGAAGTACAACACATACCACACCTCTTATAAAGATTTGTAATGACTGAGAAAAACAACCACCTGTATTCGTGATACTACTGCTTTCCACAAATTATCATTATTAAACTGGCTGAGAATTCTAACAATGAAGCGGACACATTTGACTCTGACGCTGACGCAATTTGTATGTAATTTACAACCATCATTATAACTTTGATACGTAAAATTGTAAAAACTATAGGCCTATCCATTCCTTTCATGGTTTTGCTGTCGTAATTGCTTATGTATGTGCGTAATAGACACATGTTAGTTATGGTCTTTTTTCGATTCGCACGTACATTGATTTTTTATTGAGCAAATGCTTCTTCCAACCATCAACAAGCCAAAACTTTACTGAGTGACAAATCCGCTAAATCTACCATATTCATGCTAATGGGGACAAAAAAAATGACATAAAATAGATATATTTTAAAATTATACTGTTCTAGGTAAACGTTCTTTCATTATTATTAAAGTACTTCAGGTCTGATGCTAGATTCTTCAACTGCCATTCTTATTAACACATCAATTCATTCAACGAAATTAGTGAAAACGTTCATAGACGATGTGGAACAACCCTACAATGTACCCACGTTTGATTCGCGGAGGGTTGAACACATTCTCAACGATCCTGAAAGATTTCCCATCGGCCGACAGCCTGGTAAGATTCCTTGCAATTTCTTTTACTCTTTTGATGCTCTCTTTTGCAGTTTTTCATTATCCAAAGACATGCAGGAAGTTACTATAGAGGTGTTGTTGGCAAGTGGCTTATTTTTTGACAGTGTCTGTGAACTTACGTGAAGTGGATATAGTGACAATTGAAATTTTGCCTACAACCCTACGTTGCCACTGGTTTTTCTTGACTGTCGTGTAAAGTGGTTAAAGTTCGCATTTTAAAATCAGATTTAGAAAATCGAATTAGAAAATTTTAGAAAATCGAAGTCTTACAGAATTAAAATTTCCTTTTTAAGTTTTTATAAATACATTCTTATTCTGTATATTGTGAATTAGAAATAATTTAGATTTAAAACAAAACAAACACAGATACTTTATTTTAATAAATGAGAGAATTTCCCAAAAAATCGGTTAAGTATCTATGCCCTTGCCCGGGTTTTGCATTGATGAAAATACTAAAATTAATGTCCTTGCCCATTCAAATGTAACACTAAACAAACGCGATATTCTATCGAGTATTAGTATAGAGTTTCTTCATAGTTAATCATTAACATTATAAACCTGGAATAAGTTTAATTGTTAGGCCTGGGTTGGGCTCTTTGTCCGTCAATTATATTATTTACAAATGTTTTGAAAACGGTTAAATGCTCACGTTGGAACTGACCCAATTGTAAACAAGGAGACTTAGAAAGATGAGAAAAGGGCCCCCACCATCTGTATAAAAATGACATGATTTACATGGCCAGGGCCTGGGAGTAACTCTCGACATTTTGACATACATTTGAACATGATATGGTTGGTACGCTTTGTTCTTAATTTAATGGGAATGCAGCACAATATTACCATAGAGCTGCAGAAAAGGGTGTCCGTAAGCATTACACAAAAAATCGCCTTCACGCCTCCTTTCTATCATAACAAAGTGAAAATCGCCTTATATTGAAAGGAAAGTCAGATTTTACTGCAATGGAAACCGAAGTTTCTCGCGGAGAAAACCTGAGAGGATGGGTATAGATCGGCAACCAAATTCACGTACGACACTGGATCCGCAGGGAATCGAACCCTTTCTTTGGTGAAAGGCGAGTGGATGAGCGACTACACTACACCAGCGCGCCCTCCCAACAGTGAGCTTCTCTAATAGACACGGTTATTTAAATATTTCCGGTATACTGGACCAATCACAGTCTTGACGCCTATGGATTTGTTTACTAATGACAAGTCGGGTTTTGTCATTTGATTAATGTAGTTCTCGCCATCTAAATGGAGGGAAAAATTGAGAGAACCTTGAGCAATACTCATTGATGCATTTAATATATTGTGACAATGGTTGTTGGAATTAAGTTCGCTGTTTAGCTGGTAGCATGCATTTTTTCGTTTCATTTTCGTCTTTTCCCCAGATAAGGCACCTAAACCTGGGTTCGGCCGATCTAAACCTGGCGTAGTCCTTATTTCAGGAAAAGTCGCCAATCTCAATGTAAGGGCTATTGCGGCCGATTAGTTGTTTCTGGTGGTGTACCCCTTACATACTTATCATGGCTTTAGACCCTTACACTAGGCAAGCGCCTTATTGCCGGGTTTTCCTTATCCCATGTTAATGTAACAATGGCAACACTTAAACGACGTGCCATTATTAACGGCCTACTAGGGGCATGAACTCCCTGTGCTACACACATGGCTACTTTTCCCACTGTCACCCAATAGTTTATCTTCTCGTTTCTGTAGGTTTCCTCCTTGTCAATCTGCTAGCTCTAATATGACGCCTATGGCACTAAAATGGTCATAACGTATGCCCACAAAGCGTTGCTTTTCCTTAGCGACCCAACGCGTTGCTTAGCCAGCCAATCAGAATTTCAGCAACGATTTGCCGTTCATTAGGCAATGCTGTTGCTAATAAAGCAACACGTTTTCTTTCATTAGCAACGCGTTGCCATGAAAGCAACGCATTGCTTAGCGAACCAATCAAAAAGGTAAAAAAACGCACGCTTGCTTATTGTTTCTAAATTCAAGCATCGCGTTGCTGTAGCCAACCACTCAGGAAGGTGAACAAGGCACCGCGTTTGCTTATCTTTCCTTACCAACCAATCAGGAAAAATAAAGAAGCACGCGTTGCATAACCAACCATCAGAGAGGAGAAAAGCAACGCGTTGCTAAAGAAATGCAACGTGGGCACTGTTCACAGTCCCAAAACAGCTGTTCGTCTTGTATAACAAAAGCATAGCAAAATACTCGTAAAAACAAATTTGTTTAGCTAAAGCTCGAAAAGTTCGAAATACAGCATCTTTCAACGTACAGCAAGCTCCCGAGTTTTTAAGGTAAGTGAAAATATGTTAAAACTTCTATTGGGTAATTTTCACCGTGCCAGTTAACAAAACGAGCCATCTAAAAATCAGGCAAATTAGAAAAATTGACAAACACTTAGCGCCATCAATCCACTTTAAATCGGACGCATTGCGTTGAGTAATTGATCATCAGACAATCAGTTGTCTACTACAAATCGGCTATTGGATGTGTCGTCATCCTTTATAAAATAGACGTACTTCACCTACTAACTACTTCCCCTTATTTAAACTGTTTAAGCATTTATTAAGTTTTATGTATTATTCATTGAGTATAACTACGCGGATGGCTCAATTCAATTAATTTCAAAAGCTATATTTCAAGGCGAAAATTATTTTAAACACACACGGGATATTTATTTTGACACTCAGAACTCAAGTAGGGGGTGCATGAAGTAGTGGATGGGAAAGCAGTGATGGCTTTAAAACCAATCCGTTGCCTAGGATATAAAATACACCATCTGTTCAATCGAGTTGGTTCGAGTTTCCGTTCGACAGGTGACTTTATTACAGTGGGATAATGGAGTGTCCCTGAAATCAGCCTCATTAAACCTGTTTGAACCACTGATCTCTATACCTGGATAGGCTATCGCCGCTAGACGTGAGGAAACCGGAATTGCACGGCGGCCCTGTTGCTCTACCCAAGAATCCGGTCGTGCACGTACAAATGCATAGGGAGGAGGGAGGAAACTCCGGAAAAGGGACAGAATTAGGCGTTTAATTGCGCGTATGTAAAGGTTTGTCAATTATGGACTGATTTTCGAGTACGGGTGGGTAAGTCCGAACAAAAATATGCATTCAAAATGTTTTAAAAAGTCTTTAAATGCCATATTTCAGGTTTTCAGATCACAACACAATAATTCATGCAGTAGTGCTTTGACTATACTAGTATTCACATGATATATAAGATATTATTTGTTCCGCTGTACTACCCCCCCCCCCGAGCAATGACTTGGTAAGCTCCTAAAGTGATGGACGGGGGTACCGGCGGGGGGGGGGGAAAGTAGATCTCGTATCTCTTTTTACAGATTTTAAGGAAGATTGGGGCATGCAAGTCTATTTAAAAATATACTTAAGATATTTTGGAATCTAATTCTGGGGGGTCTTGAATTTTGGTCGGGAACCAATGCTCGTCCAAAAAAAAAAGCGCTGGGGGTATCAAATCAGTTTGATTGTGACTGGTTCAATGATAAAAATATTCGGAAAATGTAAAACCTAAACATATCAGCCAAATAAACCCGAGTGTGTATTTTTTCTTGCAGTATGGCGAAAGTGTAACTTTTTTGTATATTGGTTCACGGAAAATATAATTAGTCAAAAAAGTGTCTTATTTGACTAATTAAATATAAGTCAGGACATGTTTTTGTTTAGAATCCACAAAATAGTGCTAAAAGGGTTTGAATTAAAAAGAATGTTTTTTAAATCTTTTGGATTAAATTCATAAGCCCAAAGATTGCTAACTTAAAAATTAGGGATTTTTAATTACAAAATTCGTCAAAAGACTAATAAGCAAATGACAAAGTGTACTTAAATTCGTCATTTTTGTGCTGACCACACGAATTCTAGTCATTGGTGAGCTAAAAGTCGTCTTAAATTAGTCCTTAATTTGACAAATTAAAATTGAGCATTAATTGTCATTTTACAGTGTAAATTTAGAGGTTAATGAAAATATTTGTACTCATGAAAACTAAGTTTAAAATATGGAAGAATCTTACAGCCCACAGCAAACATTTTCCACCCATTGAAGATACATTATGAATGATTGCATGACTAATTTTTAATTATTCAAATAAGAAACTTTTTGACTAATTAATTATTCTCAGTGTATTTTAAGAAGGGTATTTAGCACGTGTTGAGAACAGGTCCCACAAGGGGTATAATTTTTACTGCAAATTGGTCCCCTTATAAAAAAAACCCTGCAAACTAGTATAATTTCAACAAAAACGGGCTCCGTTAGACTCCCGTAGGGGTTTTATTTTCACTGAAAACGTCATGTTAGCCTTTTTGGGGTCAAGTTCAGAACCCTGGAATGGAGCCTGTCACCCCCCCCCCCCCCATCGGATAAATTTCGCTTGAAGAAAAGATAATGCACTTATGGGGTCAGTATACTGCACAAACTCATTGTTTAAAATTAACTTGGAAATTAAATGGAAGGGAACTGAAATTTTGAGTCCTTGACCTTGGGATTTATACACTGTTTGGTGATAAATGTAAAAATCAACAAGCATCCCTTAGGCCTAATGTGACCATTTCTACATGTGGATCCACGCGGAAAAGACTCACGATTAAAGTGCTTAATTTAATATTCCCAGGGAATTATTATAGCTTTTGAGCCACAAAGCTAATAGTCTATAGACTAGTACAGTGGACCAATACAAGTGCACAACGTTTTACAGTGATATTATGTACAACGTGTACCCACCAGTATCCACTAATCATTCGCAAAATGCCTAGAATACATTCGTTTACTTCTAGCCAGTTAATTTCAGGCAAAACGGGCAACATACTCCATACAAATGCAAACGCTTGATATTTTTTTATCTAAGTGTCACCAGGAAAGTACTTATAAAGGCATACATGTATACTAATCCCATAGAAACCCGTGCATCCGAGTGAATGTTTTGGGTAGAGCAAAAGGGGACGCTGTGCAACTTCCGATATATTCATCGGCTCGCTATCCAATCGCGTGGAGACAGCCTATACAGTGTGTAGCGATCAGTTGTTTGAAACCAATCTATTGGCTTGCTTGTAAGTCAGTCATTTTGTACGGATTTTCTGTTAGTAATCATGGCATCACAACTAACAATCAGGGCGAAAAACAATGCCCTCCACTCATGAACACGAAATATCTACTCTCTTATTCCTTAGATTTTTTACGTCTAAGGAGACTGAAATTACGTGACAAAACCTTTTTTAGACTTAAAAATTTTAAATCCATAGTAAAAGGTTTCCTAAAATAAGTCCTTTTGATTGAAAATAACCATGAGTTAAAAACTGTTTACAAAAGTATTTAAATGTTAAAAATGGAATGTTTTAAATCCCAAAAGGTTTTGTCACGAATTCCAGTCACTGAGACTTAAAAATAAATCTAAGGAATTAAGAGAGTAGACTGATCGGTTTCACCAAAGAGGATTGTAGGGCTTGGAATAAGGCTTGCCTATCAAATTTGGACTTTGAACTTGAGGTACGAATATGAAACCAAGGGTATTGTTATACAATACTGAAAAACTTTGAATGACCTAGTTTCTTGAGGCGATTCGAAAATGAATTTTCAACAAACAGGATATTGAGCAAAGATAATGCGCAAATATAACGGGAGAGTAGTCAATGATAGTTTGTACTGCATAGTTTTGTTATGTTACACATAGTAAGGGAGGTAAGGGTTCCTTAAACACCTAATGTTCAAACGGATTTTTCTTGAGTTTAAAATATAATTTTAGCTAGGTGCTTGTGTGATAGCAACTATGTGCTTATGATTCAAAAAGAAGCACAAGACAGTCAATGATGGAAGATGCTTGAGGAGGGCTTCAGCATGTGGAGGATGAATCAGCACAGGTGAAGGAATAGGTGAAGGTGAGGATATCCTTCAAAGAGTGTTCCTAGATTATCAGTTGATATAATGGTGCATTTTGATGTCATAAGCAAATGTTTGTATGACAGTGCTCTGTGGCTTCGTTGACCTTGTAGTAATGATTTCCGTTTTCTGCAGGTACGATTGGAGGCACATACACGCACTGGCCAAAGTTATTGCGATTAGAAGACAATACAAGACATTAAAATCTAAATCCAGATATTAGATTTGCAGTGTTTAGAATATTATACTATACTATCAAATATGTTGAAAGTATTCGTTACAAAGATTTTTGAACACATGGCAATGCTAAACTCACGACAATGATGAATCAATGTTAATCTTTGTGTGATGAGATTGCTAGTTTCTGACCATGTCGAGCGGCAGGCGAGACATGTCAGAAACTAGCAAGCGAAACATACTTCCAGACGAACATTATATTCGCGAATGGACTGTTTTGAGTCGTTTAGCTTACATAAACGTCGAGCAAAGAATTATATTCGATTTCATCCAATTATTCAGTACTATTTTGGATAAATATCGTTTAGCATTTAAACGTTTAAAAAGGGAAATTAGCACGGTTGTTAACAATTAAAATAAAATGTTAACGAGTCTATCACCAAGAGATAATCCAACGGGCAATCTACAGGAAGTATTAGGTCTTTGGGCATTCAGCTGGATGTATTGTATACTCGCCTATTGAACATTAAAACCCATAGAGGAAATCCTCATTATAAAGCGATATGCTCAAAGTTTACCTTTTGCTGGTTTAAAAAAATACCATTTTACATAAATGCGGCCATTGTGTTTCTTCCAGAGTACTTTTCATAAAGGGCTGCCTCGTGTAGCTTATGAAGGAGAAAATGTCAATCTCGCTTACAGGCTCCATTACAAAGGGCAGCGTTTCTTCATTTAAGCTGTGCTTTTTGCAGATAGCACGCCCCTGAAGTTTCTCAGACTTTCTCATTTTTTCTCGATACAAGTTAATTCTGGGCAAAGAAAACACCTGCGTACATGATAGTGTAGCTGTAAAACAACAACTCAAAATTGATGCTGAAATATAACCATGATGAGGGTCTTCGATGCCTTTCCCCAGTCCACTTCGTTAGAAAAATGGTACGTGTCTGGAGGCAACCTTTCGCAAAGGATTTAACATGCCCACTGTCTCTCCATTCGGAGGAAGTATTTTAATCTCTCCTAATATTCCATTAATCAATCAACGTCTTCATATAAGCACAACACAAAAAGTAAGTCCCCCTCTAAACAACCGCTCTTTTTAATTCCTTATGTAGGAAGTTCGTCAAAGTCATGACTATTAAATAACATTTCTATGAATGTTTGTGAAAATTAGAGGCATCCTTTACTTCACGGCTGACTGAGTACAGATTAAAGACAAAAAGAGGCATTTTCAAAACTCACAAAATGATATCATTACTTCAGTTGATTGACGAACAGCTAACTTAAAAGTTAAATACCGTTCTGTAATGTATGCGGGAATGTATGTATCCCCCACACTTGTCAAATGACCTCTTGATATCAGTTACACTCTCTTAAAATGAAAGAGTGAAAAATCACTCTGAATTTCGGAGTAATTTTAAATTAACTCTAATCGAGTGGCGTTTAGCTCTAAATGAGCGAGAAAATCAGCCTGACACCTTAACTCGAGGGTTAACCGAGCTCACTCTGTTACCGAGTGGCTCAAAATGCCACTCTTCTTCGGAGTGAAGCTCACTCTGCATAGTGCAGTTAGTGTCCACTGTAAACGGGCCTCGACCTTTTGCCCACCCAACCGAATCATTGTGACATGGATCTCACTCTAAAAGATGCGTCACTCAGCTAGCTCTTTTTTGGAGTGAGATTTCACTCTTTTAGAGTGGTTTTTCACTCTTTCGTTTTAAGAGAGCACATGGTATTGATGGTTGAGTCTGGTCAGACACTGCTGAGGGATAACAGTCAATTCCTCCTATGAAAACCTTGTTAAGTTATCCAGTGTCATTCGTTGCATGTCCTCACAAGCCATGAATGCGTTGATCTGCCTTCCTCTGTATGGACTTCATGGCGTTGTCGTCCATGAAGACAAAGTCATTACCATAGGCAACAATTGGCAGCAGCATATGGTACAACATGGATGGAGAATTTCCACGACACAGAGGTCAGCATTCATATTTCAACGATCTGAATAAGTGTCATAAGAAGGTTATGCCAAGAGTTCACTAAAAGTGTGTTGGATACGCATACTGAGCAGTTCTCATCTTTTAAGTTAATACTGAACAGTACTCAACTTTTTAGGTTAACTCTTTGGCAAGCATTTGAAGTAGTGATGACACTCTTGTGTCTTTGATCTACGCTCAGTCAGCCGTTAAGTAACGGATGTCTCTAATTTTGACTCAACAGTTACCTAACAATTATAAAAATATTTGTCATAACTTTGGCAAAGCTCCTACATTATGAGCAGCGTTTTGGAGTGGTGGGGGGGGGGGGTGACTTTTTGTGGTTGTGTTTACTTACAAGGAACTTACAGAGCTTACAAAACTTACTAAATTTTGGCTCACTAACCTCGCGTTTACATAAGCGTGATTTCGAGTGGTAAATTGTACTGACATTTTCTCAGATTAGGCTGAAATAATCTTCCTTCTCTTTTATGACAAACGAGTTCGTGACATCACAAAGGTGAATAACTTCCCAATCACATGTCCCAAGTTAGGACTACCATTGATCATTTTGATGTTGTTGTCGGTCATTATTTTTTCAAGGTTTTGTAATGGATTTTCCACTTGTTAGTGCACAGTTACTAACTCCCGTACCAAAGAATAAAAATTCGCATGGGGATCTTCATCTATTATTGTACCTGGCACAATACACCACAGCGTTGGAATGCGGGATTTCACCGAATATCAAATCTAACATAAAGTGGCTATCATGCACGATTCAGACAAGATTTCGAGATAAAGTTGTCATATTCTAAATCCTGTACTGATGATATTTTTATTCTATAAGACTCACGTAAGCCTTTACAAATTAAATAGTTGTTCTGGATATCTAGTTTCGATTTGACAATTTGGGACAACGTGAATCTCAAATTGGAACATCGACTCTTGGACATTGCAGCGCCCCATTCTTTGTTAATGTTAGCTTTTCAAATGGATCATAGGTGCAGTAATAATTTACTTTTACGTCGATTCCATTGAACCTAAAATCATAATATACAAAACGAGCAATAACGAGACAAGCGGTTTGGGTAACGGATGGACTTCTCTTGGACAGATTTTTCCCGTACTCGTAGATTTAAACCTTCGACATATACCACCTTGTCATGCAAGCTCTTGTGCTCTCGAGATTTAATTATGAAAACGCGAAGCTGGTACGTCAGAAAGAAGAAACGTGAAAATGCTACCCCGTACTTTCACCAATTCCACTGGCTCCCTATAAAAAGTTTATTACCTAAAAGGTATTGCGCTTCAGATATCTCTATCAGGCTGTGCAAGGTTATTTGTCTGCCACTACCAGTGCCCAGGGACCCTGGATTTTACAGAAGATTTGTATCAGAAGAAATCTACTATTTTTCTCATTTACCCTGTGAAATCTAAGGGCTATGTTTGCTTGGATGTTATGACGGAAAATATGTCCCATTTTTGTCGACCAATATTACTTTTACACTGTACTCTATGGGGATTACAAAATCACGTTTTTAGCTCTCACTTCAAAAGAGGTTGAAATATCGGCGCGAAACTTTACAGATAGGGTTTTGATGGAAGACCATTCTATCAAGATGAAAAATGTATATTTTTAAATCGGGTCACCCCTCTAAACTCTTCATCCCTGTGGGACATAATGGTGGGTTCATACTTCATCGGCAGACGTCTGCCGACGCTAGCCTTTCGAACAGGCTTTTAGTCTAGTGGGTAGAAGGGGTGTTCGTGCACCCCCCTGAAATAAACTTCTAATCAATGTCACTATATCAGAAAAAAATGCGTAGAAAACGATTATCTATGTTAAAAAAATCAAAAAGTGTCCCACATATCATTTTTATGCAAATTTATGCAAATTAGTATCGCCATTACAGAAAAATACAATTTTCGATATATCTCAGCCAATACTGTTGATAAATGAACAAATGAGGTGACTGGACCTATGTTTCGAGGGTCAAAGATCAAGATGGAACCATTTTGAAAATTACCAGATGTCCCCTTGATGATGTAATATGCAAATTAGGGTCGCCATTAGCTAAAAATACAATTTTCGATATATCTCAACCAATACTGTTGATAAATGAACAAATAAGGTGACTGGACCTATGTTTTGAGGGTCAAAGATCAAGATGGAACCATTTTGAAAATTACCAGATGTCCACATGATGACATAATATGCAAATTAGGGTCGCCATTAGCCAAAATCCATATTTGGTCATATCGTGGCCAATATTCCACATACCTGCCCACATAAGATGATGAGACCTATGTTTTTAGGGTCGAGGATAATTGGAAAGGCACTCAAAAATTACGTTTATTTGTCATTAACATGTTCACCTGCAAATACTAAGACTATGCAAATTAGGGCCTTTAATGTCGATAGTCTCGTTTTGTGGGTAATTATAAGAAACGTTGCTGGCCGAGTAAATACTTGTAACATTTCTCTTAAATTCAAGGTATGGAATGATACAAGACTAATGCGAGACTAAGATACTGTGTTGTTATCATGCCGAAAAGCAAACGTGAAAAACAGAACTCTACAGTCTCCAATGACTCTCTGCCAACATGCAAGTGTGATATCCATATTGTATCATGGTAGTTTTAAACCCTCAGTATATTTAAAGGACGTTTCTAAAATCATCCCAAAACAAGATTATCAACATTTAGACTTAAAAATGTGTACTGTTAGACAAGATTATCAACATTTAGACTTAAAACTCTGTAAAATACTTTTAAAAAGCATTAAGCATCGTAGTAGTTTTACACCCTCAGTAAAATTTAAAGATTGGAGCAGCTTCATATGGAGTGACATCTCCGGAGTGACAAGTCCCCATATCGCATGCTATCAATCTGTGATCAGATACATGTGATCAGCAAAAAACTCTGATCTTGAACGAGTTGGATATCGTCGTCTGCTGGGAGATGATACACAACCGGAAGTATCGACTTCACAGAGGCATCGCCCCCCCCCCCTCGTAGATTTTCTTCCGGTGGTGGACCCATCTTCCCACCAGAATTTATTTTCCGTGACAAAGTAGAGATTAAAGGCGTTACCCACAAAGCACCCTCAAGTCTACTCCACTTGGAAGAGCAAAGGGAGTCACGGGCCCAGGAAATGGGTCTGGTTCAACTTTATCGAGTGGGGCAAGATGTCGCTCTCCTTCGTAATATTCAGCAGGCTTTCCATGAGGCCATAGACCTTCCTTGGCCTCTAACACAGTCAACGACATAGAACTGGCGTTTGAGAAATTCATACCTGCTGACCATATCCGGTTCCTCTGCATGTAAATAGCGTGTAAAGATGACTTAGAGATAAGCGCAAAGTTTAAACATCTACGGGCAAGACCTGTACCGTGCAGTGCCAGAGGGACAACGGAAATCAGTCTCAGATATATATGTTCCAAAGCAAGCATCTCACCATAATTCTGCACCGGTTTGGCCACTCTGACATTTCATGATTTTGTTTTGAGTTAAAAACAGCCCTGGCCAAGGCCCTGGTCAAAAAATCAACATAGGCCTCAACATAGACATCAAATTATGTCAGAAGACAACATCTTATTCCACTTGGAAAATGGATAACTTGAATAAATCTCTACTAATGTCCATGGCAGCAACATTGTCAACAGTGCTGCAGGGATCACGATAAAGGAAGTGCAAACGGAGTCGAAAGCTATAAGACAATAATTCTGCCGGGGGTAGATAAGTTGCAGGGTCAGCTTAGCTTGAAAGTCAACACACCAGGAATTCCCCCACCATTTCACTCCACGCGCATTGGCCCAAAGTTTCCAGATGGCTCATCATTCACACCATTTTTTTGAGAATGACACGATCTATAGACCAGTTAACATCCTATGTCACTTCTTTTGTTGCCTGCGAATCCATTCCTGCGAATCGTTATGGCCCATAGCATTAAAACTCTAACAGATGCAATTGCCCAGTGTGTAACAGTCAGGCCAACCTATTTCAAGACACCAGGCCCTAACATGTTTACAAACATTGCTGTTAACTGGTCTATATATACTACCATATGCAAGAATATTTTGTATGGCTTTTTATCAGGTTTATTGGCAGCAAGGCAAGATGCCCGTGCCTGGATTAGGAGCCTTCATCTCTGCAACTGGGACTCCCCGCCCAGAAAATCATAACTCGAGGGTCTATGAACTCATTGAAAGCCTGCAAAATATCGCAACACCTTGACACATGTCAATGTTTCCAGGAGTGTAGCTTCAGAAACAGTTATTCCCAAAATGCAACTGCATACTTTTTGTTGTGATCTACCTTTGTAAAGGAAGGAGATATGGTCTTTAATTAGGTCCTTCTGTATGCGTTTCAGCAGGTTCTCAGAGCGATAGTTTTCGTTTTCATATCACACACACACACACACACATACTTACAAGAGCACACACACACAAACGCAAGGGTAACAAAGATAACAGCAAGATCGCACTCTGTCTGAAGATATGAGATCCAATGTCCTACAAGACTGTAACAAATGTTTTCTGGTTGGCGGCTGGCATACGAACATAGTCGTTCTATTTGCCTCCTTGATTTTATGCTACAATATGGATAGCACATGACGGATGCGTCGAAGACCGAAGAATCCTTTTCTTCACATTTTCCGAACGTTTTCTTTTTGGCTTGATTACAACATGTCACTGTCTAAGTGTTACATTTGTCTTTAATTATTGCACACATTGAATGAAAGAGAAAATGCTTAATGATTTTTAAAAAGTATTTAATGAGTACAGATTTGTAAGCTAAATGTTCATAATCTTGTTTTGGGATGATTTTAGAAACGTCTTTGGCCAAGTAATTTTTTTCTCCTGCAGTTCCTTTAAATTTACTGAGGGTGTAAAACTACCATGATACAATATGGATATCACACATGCATGTTGGCAGGGAGTCATTGGAGACTGTAGAGTTCTGTCCTTCACGGTTTCTTTTCGGCATGATAACAACACAGTATCTTAGTCTCGCATTAGTCTTGTATCATTGCATACCTTGAATTTAAAGAAATGTTACAAGTATTATCCATCACACTAGAGTATTATGTATAGATGTGCAAGTCTAAATTTACTTGGCCAACAAAGTTTCTTACAATGATCCCCAAAACGAGACTATCGGCATTAAATGCCCTAATTTGCATATTCTTAGTATTTGCAGGTGAACATATTAGTGACACATGAACATAAATTATAAGTACCTTTTAAATTATCCTCGACAATCAAAACATAGGTCTCGTCATCATGTGGTCAGGTGTGTGGAATATTGGCCAAGATATACCCAAATATGGATTTTTAGCTAATGGCGACCCTAATTTGCATTTTATGTCATCATGGAAAGATCTGGTAATTTTCAAATGGTTCCATCTTGATCTTTGACCCTCAAAACATAGGTCCAGTCATCTTATTTGTTCATTTATCAACAGTATTGGTTGAGATATATCGAAAATTGTATTTTTACTTAATGGCGACCCTAATTGGCATATTACGTCATCATGGGGACATCTGGTAATTTTCAAATGGTTCCATCTTGATCTTTGACCCTCGAAACATAGGTCCAGTCACCTTATTTGTTCATTTATCAACAGTATTGGTTGAGATATATCGAAAATTGTATTTTTAGCTAATGGCGACCCTAATTTGCATATTACGTCATCATGGGGACATCTGCTAATTTTCAAAACGGTTCCATCTTGATCTTTGACCCTCGAAACATAGGTCCAGTAACCTCATTTGTTCATTTATCAACAGTATTGGCTAAGATATATCGAAAATTGTATTTTTCTGTAATGGCGATACTAATTTGCATAAATTTGCATAAAATTGATACGTGGGACACTTTTTGATTTTTTTAACATAGCTTATCGTTTTCTACGCATTTTTTCTGATATAGTGACATTGATTAGAAGTTTATTTCAGGGGGGTGCACGAACACCCCTTCTACCCACTAGACTATTTTATGCAATGCATATGTTCATGCATTTGGCGCGCAAAGCATGTTCGAAAGTCTAGCGTCGGCAGACGTCTGCAGATTAAGTATGAACCCACCATAAGGCTGCAATCAATTGTCTTTACCCAATCTTTAGCTCTCTTGGTCTCTACTCATAAGTGTTTAATTAGTCAAGATCAGCTGATACGTTCTTCCTCCATGTTGGTTTTGCTCTTCTCCTTTTGTAGTCCGAGGTTGCATAGTACACTGCAATTGCCATGCAATACGGGAGTACCAGGGTTATGATATTCCAAGATAAGTAGAATACAGTTTCAGTGATATTATTTTGGTTAATTACACTGCCAAAACATGGTAGATACCTTTTAACGGTACATTTGAAGTTATTTTGCCTGTTTGTCAATTAATATGACTAGCGGGAGGCCTGCGCTTCGCGTGGGCTCCCGCTAGATGAGTGAACGGGAGCGATAACTGAAATGGAAGCCATCACTGAAACAGAAGCGATTACTGAAACAGAAGCGATCAATGAAACAGAAGCGATCGGTGAAGAAGTGATACACTATGGCAACATCACCGCAACCACACCAGTGAAATACACACACCTGACAGAGCATTTGCGGACATACATACACACATACATAAATACACAATTATCCAAATTATAGTATGATGATAGGCCAGAAGAATTTGTTCGTATCCATAATCCACGCTTGTAACACGCCAACATTCAGACTCATAAAAAGAGCAGATTTAACATTGCTGTTGTATATTCAAATATTAGTTAAACGCAATTGATGGGAATTTCAAACAGAACGGAATTTGGAAAAGGATTTCGTGCTTTGCCGAGTCTGCATTAATAGCCTTACCTACTAGCCTTGTATTTACCAATGACTTCCCAAGTAACTCGATCATGGCGATTATTGTTATTTTTTCGGATTTGCATCTTTTAACATTGATGAAAACTACTTTGTCTGCCTAAGCCGCAAAGGTGACCGGTCTTCTCTTGGATTTAATCATGGATTTGAGGTAAAAAGAGCTATGTCATGAGAGAATCCAGAATCCAGAAAAGAGAACAAAGTAAATAATCATCATCTTCAGTGTGAACATACAAAATTACATTCGCAAATATATATTTACAGTCTTTGTAATTTGAAAATTGAAATTCTGAAACTTGGGTTTTGTACAATTTTAGGACAAGATCGGGGAAATCTACTTTAGTGGTAGTTTGTTAGAAAACATTACAGTTCTAATGCACCTTTAATTTTGCGATTTGGTTCGAGACATTATCATCTCGTTGTTCGAAATCATTCTTCTGTTCTTGATACTCATTACCCAGCTAACCTCAAAAATCTACTTTAACATTATATTGAGGCACCTTTAGCCTTTGTGCGGCAGTAAAAGCCATTACCGCATTTTGATGTCCAAGCTTATTGATTAGGTTATTTACGAAAAGTAATCAGTGGTCTAAAAGTAATTATGGAATAAATTAATGTATGGAAAAATGAGCTGTTATTAATAAAGAGATTGTTGATTTGAAAAAAGTTACGACGCATCGTGATGAAACTCATCTTAATTGTAAGATATAAATCCCATTTAAGAATTATAGTAGATTGAGATTTACGATGAGTTTAGGATTTACAAAGCGTCGTAATGAATTCCACATCGATATTTAGTCTACAACGACAGGTACATGTGGAAATAATGTGGATATTCTCCTAAAGTGTGCCCCTAAAACACCGCAACTTAATCTCATTAACAAAAAACAAACAAACAGACAAACACACCAAGCAAACAAGCAAACAAGCAAGTAAGTAAGCAAGCAAACAACTAAATAAAACAAGCAAGCAAGCAAAAATAAAGACACAAATGTATTGAAAAGAAAACAGCATGATTTCGAATAATATCTTAAGTTTAAATTTGAAGTTTGCCGTACCCAAAAGAAATGATAGGTCTATCTTATAAAAAGAAAGGAAATGAAATCGTTGTTGTAAATAGATAATTTGTTGACTTTAGACCTTTCCATACTGCAAAGTGCCACTTAAACCTCATTTCGGAAAATTTATGGGGAACTTAATATTGCTTGTTGAAAATTGTACGTCTGGTTATAAGATTTCCAACTTTATATTTTGTTCATGGCCACTAGCCACTCAATGTGTATTGGATTACATAGACATCTAACTTATTTAACCCCATAACATGATAACTAAACATAGCAGATGGTACAAACTTTCTCATTTCACTTGCTTTATCTAGCGGAATTAAGATTGGAAAACTTTCAAGATTGGATCAATTTCAAGTTTGTCCCTCCCATGTAACCTTTCACTGTGAAACATCCGAAATCTTTTGCCAATATAGCTAAAAAATCTTTCCGTGGACGTGCCCTAATTCTATGCCAAACTACAGAGATGCACAATTTCCCCACATTTTTTTCACCAATTCGCTCTGCTATTAGGTAATAACTTTCGCTCAGTACGTAGAACATTTTGTAATCCCAGATGAATGGACAAAATCAGTCATTGTCATCCGCTGTCTCATTAACAACGGTTGCAAATCCTCCTAGATCGTGTATATAAATTTCATTCGAAGCTGCATGAAGCCACATGTCGAATCCATTCAGGCATAACCAAAGAGGTTCTATATAGATAGAGAGGCAAAACGTTACGTAATCTTTAGAAATTCACCGTCTCGCATGTTTTGCCGACCACAAAGAAAACATAGAGTACCAACAATAGAAAGCAATGGCTGCCTCCGCTTCTTCCACATACTGTGGGTGCCGCTTTGCATATACACTAATCGGTAGTGATACAAATTAATGTATGTGTTAGAGGTGGCCAGGTGTAATAATAGTGTACCTGGATCATTGTGCTCAGATACTCACCCGCTTAGGTGCTTAGGCGCGCTTAGGTGAAAAGATATATTCGTTGAGGCGGTTTATTTAAATCAAGACGACTGACGTGTCATTTCATTCGTTGTGTGGCCATGGGTAGGACAAAATTTAACCACCCAATAGCACCCAACATCCAACAACTGATATTTTGCCGGATTGTTTGTATCGAATTGACATTATGTGTGTATACAAGCACCGAAACTAATAATTATTCCGTGCAATATTCAAAATGTCAGCGCCCAGCACGGACGACTGGTTTTGAATGGGTTTCACCCCCTTGGGCAGAACAAGCAGGCTTTAAATCAGGTCGCAGCACAGTCTAACAAATTTTTTTCCCGCAAACGTCTGATCCAATGTCGTCTGGGGAAGAAAGACGGGACGACAATGAGTCATATTGAGGGCAATGTTGAGATGTTTTGGCCATTCCCCCGTGTAATATTGCGTAGTCTCGTGTCAAGACTTCAATGAGGGATTCTATTACCTCTGCTGCCCATTATTCAAAAGCGCGCTCTTTGATTGGTTGTTTACTGCCCATTATTCTGCAATAATGGGCCGCGATTACGCTCTAATGCGCACACGCTAACATTTACGCGGAGAAGACAAAGCACGCGGTCTAAAGACGTAAACAACTGTTACGTTTTTAGTAAGAAATGGCCAGTTTTTCGGGTATTATTTTACTTTCTTACGGTAATAGAATAGAAATAAAGGGTGCGATGTTCATGTTTATGTCGAATAATGTGTCCTCGGCAGTAAAAACATTTTAATAATGGGTCTCGGCTTCGCCTCACCCATTATTTATGTTTTTACTTGCCTCGGACACATTATTCTTACATAAACATGAACATCTTACCCTTTATTTCTTAATTATCATGTTTGAGGAGTCCAAGTGTGTGAAAATATCGGATCCAAAACATGATAATGATAAAATTGGATGATTTACGCCCAATATTAATTGGTCTCGCTATGAGTTTTAAAATATTGGGCTCGACTGCGTCTCGCCCAATTTTTTGCAACTCATAGTTTGACCAATTAATTTGGGCTTAATCGATCCAATTTTATATCAATAATGGGTCGCGATTACGCTCTAATGCGTGATGCAAAGCGCACATTCGTTTCGGCGCGTGCCACCATCACTATAAGCGCAAACGCTAACATTTATGCGGAGAAGACAAAGCGCGCGCTCTAAAGACGTAAACAAATGTTACCTTTTTAGTAAGAAATGGCCAGTTTTTCGAGTATTATTTTACTTTCTTACGGTAATAGAATAGAAATAAAGGGTGCGATGTTCATGTTTATGTCGAATAATGTGTCCTCGGCAGTAAAAACATTTTAATAATGGGTATCGGTTTCGCCTCGCCCATTATTTATGTTTTTACTTGCCTCGGACACATTATTCCTACATAAACATGAACATCTTACCCTTTATTTCCTAATTATCATGTTTGAGGAGTCCAAGTGTGTGAAAATAACGGATCCAAAACATGATAATGATAAAATTGGATGATTTACGCCCAATATTAATTGGTCTCGCTATGAGTTTTAAAATATTGGGCGAGACGCAGTCGAGCCCAATATTTTTGCAACTCATAGTTTGACCAATTAATTTGGGCTTAAGCGATGTTCATGTTTATGTCGAATAATGTGTCCTCGGCAGTAAAAACATTTTAATAATGGGTCTCGGCTTCGCCTCGCCCATTATTTATGTTTTTACTTGCCTCGGACACATTATTCTTACATAAACATGAACATTTCTTAATTATATGCCTGACTTAATAAAGGTTCATAATCCCCCATTGAAGGTTATACACCACTATCTCCCCTGTACACAGTAGTCTGTGGAAAAACCTTGAGAACGTTTCTTTTACGTTTAAAACTCTCACAGAAGATATAAAACAATCAGAAATCACCAAATGACCAAAATTGTCAAAATATGGTGACGAGACAATTTTTTTTAGTTACGAGACACCAAACTCACAGCATATCTAAACGCCCAGCAAGAGATGCTCTAAAGTCGGTACGCATAATAGTGGGCAAAACGATGTCAAATTGAAGAGCGCAGAGTAAAGTGCCTCAAATTCACTGTCCGAATCCCCAGTCTAACATATCAAGCATGAAATTCCACCACTTTATTAATATTCTAGTGCATTTTTAAGCTTTTCAAAGCATGTTTTTTCAGATACCATGCAAGAAAATTTTGATCTTACGGCAGGTAGGTTAGTGGTATATGACCTGAAATCATGACACAATATTATAATGTTGGTTGCAACATTACAGGAAGAATAAGCGCTTCGTTCCGGGACCGTCGCCAGGGGGGTCGTGAGGGGTGCGTTCGCACCCGCCACCCAAAAATGAACAAAGGTACGCTTTATGATGTTGAAGCGTCCGCTTTTTGCCATGTTAAGCAGTCCGTGTATGTTCAATGAGTCATTAAAAGTTGTGACGGGTTGTTGTGCTGATGGTATATGAATGAATGGGCATGATAAAGATAGCTGTTAACATAGCATTACGATTGTCGTTGGTAATACATGTTGAATTTTCTCAACGAGGCGATGAAAATTTTTTTTTCTTCCCACCAATCCAACCCCCATACACCCCCCCCAAAAAGATAAAAGAAAAGAAAAGCCACCACCCTTCCGAATTTGGAGAGACGGTGAAAAAATTTTGGCGCTCAATCGGCGACGAGCAGCTAGCACTGAAAATGTTTTTTTGAGTACGCAAAAGGTACGATTTCGGCCAAATCCGCACCCACCCCCCGATAAATTCACTGGACTAGGGCCTGGTTCGTTCAGACTTCCACTGTACTGCAGTGCGTTGCATTGCCTGCCCATACTGCACTGCAGTACTGCAACAAAGTTAAATTGGTTTTAACTTGCATTGTAGTGGGTTGCATCAAGTTGCAGCAGAAAGTGATCGATATGCATTGCAGTAAAAGTATGAACGGACCTTAACCGATGTTTTATTGCAGTGACATGCTACAAAAGACAATGATAATTGTTTACTAAATAATAACTGATCTATTTTATGTTAACTTAATTTCTTTCAATACCACTACAAGTAGTAATACTTGGCCACGAGCCGAATTTGGACATTGCGCAATAACAATGGATACTTAAAAAATACAAATATATAAAAAACAAAAAACAAATTTCAGTGGCGCTATGTAAGTCATGAAGAATAAGCTCTCTCAAAGAGACTCTTGAAATTGTTCACATTTGATGACGTCCTGATTTGTACTGGAGCTGGTGAGGAGAATGATCGGCGGCCGTAAGTGGATAAGTTCCATTTTGGAGTATAAAGCAAGTACTGAGAAGATGAGCGAAAATTCGACTTGGGTGTACAAACGTGACTTGCACCTCAGTATCTTGCCGATTTCAAAATCGTCAAGCTACTGAGGTGCTAGTCCATTGAATGTTTTGTAGGTAAGATCCTTGATCTTTTGAACACCCACGATTGGAAAAGCAAAACGAGGCGGGAAATCCCTTCAATATCATAACACCATCAAGAAAGACATTGAACAAGAGCATTCAAAGATCCAGTAACTCAAAGCTAGTAGGATGATGATGAAGGTGCTACTAGACACTTCGGTATAACCTAATGCAATATTCACCAAATTAGAAATAAATGGGTTGCGTTTATTTGATCGGTCCTGTAATATAATCGGGTGATGGCTGTCTCCGTGTCACTGTTAGAATAACAACAGCCCATTACTACGACAGTATATGAACATAGATTTCATGGTTAGTGGTAATTATTGTCATAGTGCACATTAGTATTTTATACAAAGCAAGAAAAGGTGGCCTAGAGCAGACAAAGAAAGACACAGAAGATGTAAGAATGTACAACTTAGCAAGCGGATATACATACTGACATACCAACGGGGCCCTAATCACCACTATATGGCTGCCGTCCGGGATTGGGTGGACTACTTTTTGCATGGCTCTGACAAAACTGCTTTAAAATGTCTGTAAAATTCAACTAGTTAATATTAAGAAAGTGAGGGAATTTCATGATTGACAGGTAGACTGTATTTTTTTCTCAACTAATGGCATTTGTAAAAACAATGGAGCCAATTTACTTCGCGCTCAGCAATTTCACATCCATTTGCTCACTATAGATGCAGCGATTATAGAGGATCTTGTACTGAGGTTTGGTGTTTCGTAACCCCTTAAAAAACAAAAAAATTTTTCTTTTTTTGTCACCATATTATGTTGATTTGGTTTTTTTTTGGTGATTTTAGCGTGTACTTAGGTATGATATTGTTCTATTTCCTCTGTGAGAGTTTTAAATGTGAAAGAAACATGCTCGAGTTGCCATTTTTTTTTTTCTATAGACTACTGTGTATAAGGGAGTTAGTGGTCAGCATAACCCGAAGTACTCCAATCTAAATTTACCACATGCTGTAATCGTTCTCAATTCATTTCAAATTCCTCAAACGCGTCTGTCCCCAATATGATCTTTTACAGATTATAACCACACATATGCTGGATATTGTTGGTGTTATTGTGAGTAAATGGAATCTTAACAAAATTGTAGGGCTTTACGATTGAGTTAGAGCCATTTTTTTAATTATCTTCTCTCATAATACAGTGAATCCTGGCAATTATTGTTTATTAGGCTTCAATCAATCATTAATGAGTATGATAAAAAAGTTGGCGTTTGCAACTTAAGCAACCTATAGATGCAAGCGACCCTATAGAGCTCTTGTACTGAGAATCGGACGTGCTGCGAGTTTGGTGTTTCTTAAAAATAAAAACAATTTTGTCAACATATGTTGAAAAGTTGATTATGTGGTGAGTTTGCTTTTGTACTTTGGTGGGATATTGTTCTATTTCGTCTGTGAGAGTTTTAATGTGAAGAAACAATGCTCGCGTGCCATTTTTTTTTTTTTTTTGTCATGACTACTGTGTATAAGTGAGTTAGTGGTGTATAACCCGAAGTACTTCAAATCTTAAATTTACTACAGGCTGAAATCTTCTCAATTAATTCAAAATTCCAGAAAGGTTCCAAACGCGTCTGTCCCCAATATGATATTTTACAGATTATAACCACCACATATGCTGGGATATTGCTTTGTGTTATGGTGACGTAATGGATCTTAACCAAAATATTTATGGCTTTACTGATTGAGTTAGAGCCATTTTTTTAATTATCTTCTCTCAGAATACAGTGAATCTGTCAATTGATGGTTTATTAGGCTTCAATTCAATTCAATTAAATGAGTATGATAAAAATTGGCTTTTGCAGACGTATTTCTTAAGAAAGGTTAACCACTGATATGCCATGAACAATGCAAAAATGTATTTTATAAGTTGATCGAGTGATCTTAAAATCTTGACTTTTACCACGGTTTGTTGCAGCTATTGCTATCGGTAGTGTACATCAGGTGTACACTGTAAACAAAGAACCTTAATTTTACGGACCCTGTAATGGGTAATTAGCCGTAATTGCGAGAAGAAAACTACGGAAAACTGTAATTTTACGGGCAAATCCCAGTAAATTCTCAGATTTATGGTAGAATTTGTGACGGGAAATGCCGGGAATGGACTTTCCCAGCAACATATTTGGCGGGGCCCGGCGATATGCCATAAATCCCGTAAAATTACGATCATTTGCATGTTAATATGAAAATGTACGGGATTTTGCCCATAAAATCACACTTTTCTACTTTTCTTCTCGCATTTACGGGTAATTACCATCATACGGGTCTTTTTTTAACAGGGTTGATAAATGTAAATGTTTGTTGTGGTGAATAATTTTAATTCGATGTAAGATTATGTGGTACTAGTATTGTGTTATTTGGCGAGGAATCAAGTTGTAAATTGTCTTACAAACGATGAAAATCTTGTTGAAAAGACTTATAATGATCAATGTTAACGTAAATCCTTTGAAAAAAAAATCTAAATCAAGATGTGACACATACGGTCAGAGTTGACAGTAATGGCCAATCGGCTCGTGGCTTGGTAATCAGCAAAGTCATCACTGAAAACTCATCATTTATCATGTTTATGAATAGAAATCACCCAAACTCTTTGTTACAAACAACAATAAGTTATTAAAGTGCTTTAATTTATTTACACATTTGAATCCCAAGATTAAAGGATCTTCTGCCAAAAGATTTAGTTTGAGTCTCGCAATTGTGCCTAAAGAGTTATTGCTCGCGCCCGGAAGGGCGCGAGCTATAAGAGATTACTTCTAGAGAGACACCTGCGATTTTCCAATGTTGCGAACGAGGATGAGATATTAACATATTTGAGATATTTTCAGATACATACATTTGTGGCATACTGCTCTAAATATAAACAATAACAATCGCTGATTTGACCAATAATTATGAATAGGATTTCAATGTTACTCCTTTTTTTGATAACGATAACATGTTAAAGACTTAATACATGTTGATTTGAACAAGGCTCGGGTGACCAGGTTGGTGGCGCTATACCTCAATTTGTCTATGGGCTCAGACGATGGCGGCCAAAACTCTTTCAATGTAGCAACTCATCAAAACGAACCAAACATCACTTTGACAGATGTACTCTGCAGCTCCTCGACAGTAGAGGTCAAACGCAGAGGTTAGTGAGTGCGCTAGACGTTAGTTAGATGCTGGAGGGTTGGTTTCTTAGATACTTGGCTGTTTCTTCTTCAGTTGTAGTGATATTGACGAGGGTTTCAGATAGTTCCATTCGGGTTTATCGTACATCAAGCCCGTGCGCGAGTTCACATTGATGTGTTAACACCAAGTGGTTCTATGTCTTGTTATTTATTTATATACTAGTTTCTCCGCCCGTCCGTCTGAATGGCTACCGGTGGAGATCCTTTATGCTTCCGCCAATGGGAGGAGCCTATGATAGCGAACGCGATATCAGAGAACAGTTTTGGCCTATGGATGCGATATCCGAGAACGGCGAATTTGTAGTTTCTTTATAACGTGCGACTGACAACGAGTGCCACTACAAAGAAAAGGAGAATGAAAAAAATACGATTTTAGATGAAGAAAGAAAGACCCGCGAGAAGGGTTATGGATCAAAAACAACTTCATGTACGATTTTGGGCTGCAGGTGGAATCCAACTGACCACACTGGTGAAAGGCGATCGAAACTTACAGCACTCAATGGAGAACACAATAGACATTTGGGTGGTAGGACACTCAGTCACACGGACACTGTATTCTATATCGTCATGTAAGTGCAACAAAATCGTAACTGACATTTTTGGAGAAATTGAGTTATTTATATATTATGAAAAATAGGTCATTACGCATAATTTGATATACAATTCAGGTGACAGTCTCAATTTATTGCAGAGTTATTAAGCTAAATAGACCTATTTAGGTGTAGATACGACTTTGTTGCACTCAAAATTGAATTTCTGTTGCGTGCAACAAAGTCGTAACTGGTAGATACGACTTTGTTTCACGACACTGGAAAACTAGTATGTAGATATGACGTTTTATTTTATGTAAACCGATGGTTTTTAAAAAGGTGTAAAAAAGGAGTAAAACAATCTCCCAATTTTTTTGTCTATTTTTGGAAACCTTATACATATAGCTATCAAAATCAGGTTGTCTGCAAAATCCCCATCTTGGGTTAAAGAGTGAGGGCGCTTTTTTCAATATGGAGGCCAATATTTACTTAATGCCCTTTTTGACACACATCTTATTTTTTAATTTATATAGATTTTAAAATGGCCACCAAACCACTGCTTCCTTAATCACTGATCACCTTGAAACCGCGAAAGCATGGTTTCTTGAGTCTCGATGCGTTGTCGGATGGTTACTATAGTCCGTATCGCTACCTCTGTGCAGTGACGTCAGCGCGAGATTTGTTGGTCGCAAGAGTAAATCGCTCGCGCTGACTTGGAGCGACGGCGCTTTCACTAGCGCGCACAAAGACGGCATTTCTTGACGCGGGCGTAAATGTTATACCATCACTGCACAGAAGTAGCGACAGGAGCAACAAGCTTCTCTTTAGTAGCCCGCTTGCGAGAGCTTTATGCAAGGAGTATACGTGTAGCGACGCATGCAAACGCGTCCACATAAGTTGTTAAGAAATTACTACTACTGTCTGTTCAATTAACTTAGATGTCCGGTTTTTATTAATTATTTAAAAAAATACGCACGTTCGAAATAAATCACGAAAAGAAAGTTGGTTGGTATCCTTGGACCTAAGACGTTTTTTACATGACATAGGGAATGGGACATTTTAACCTTCAAATCTATTGAAATCTGGGTATTTTACCCTCGTTTTCAAAATGAGCGAATAAAGGTTTGGTACCATTAATAATTATGTTTTGTGGAAGGTTCCATTGACTCCTCTTTGTAGGTAGTAAAAGTTGTCGGAGGAGGATATTATTCACGATCAATAATGTCCGCTACTGGTATGAAATAAATAATACCAACTTTGCCCAACAGGATCAAATCCGAACCTTTGTTTGCAATACAAACGAGATGATATGCAGGGTGTCACACGGCATTAACTTGATTGGACAACATTACAGGAGAGCTGTACCATTCTTTTGTCCGTAACCAATTGAATAAAACAGACAGGGCCTCTATTAAAAGTATTGGTATTTCAACGATGCATTTATATGCCTGATACAAACACCTGAAATCAAAGTATATTGTTCGTATGAACATGCTTTTGAAGCGCCCCTAATTCGTGAATGGGTCTGTCATCAAAGTTTCAGAGTCAAAGGTCAATATTCACCTGGACCCAGTTTGTTGTCGTTTGTCAATGAAAATCTGTATAAATTGAATAAAAATCCAAAGAAGAAAGAAATACGTTTTCAAGTTGGAACCCAATGATCTTGTTGGGTCCAATGATGAATAACAACTTTTCTTTCGTGATTTTTTTCGAAAGCGTATATATTTTGAAATAATTAATAAAAACCGGACATCTAAGTTAATTGAACAGACAATAGCGTGCTTCAACACACAGGTGGTTGGTTGTGGTATATGTGGGTTCAGGGATGGACTGCCCCGGGGGAGCATGCTCGCATCTCGCCTGTTTGGCATCTGTGCCGGCGACCGGCTTGGGAGTGCGAGACGATCTTGGAATTGGCGCATAGGATACAAACCGCAGTTGTCGAAGGGGGACTCTCCGGAGCTTCAGATGGGCTCGCTCCTTATTGTGAGGAGAACCACCCGAGTAAACGTCCATTCAGAGCACAGGTGTGTGCTTTCCGTCTGCGCGGTCGTGAAGCCAGACGTCTTCCTTTGAGAGACCCGGTCTGGAGCGCCCTGGAGCACTGTGATAGTCCTGTTTACCTAGGGATCACCTTGGACCGCACGCTCTTAATAGACCCAAATCGGGAGCAGTGGCGTAGCTAGGGAGGGGCAAGGGCGGAGGGGGCCCGTGCCCAGGGCACCACCTGGAGGGGGCACTGAAAGGATGTTTCGGAAAAATAAAAATACCGTTGTTGTGATGTTTGTTGTTGTTGTCACAGGCAGTATCGTTCATCTCCTTTAAGTATAATGCGATAACTGAGAGCTCTCCAAAGGTACTCAAACATAATAAAAACCAAGAGGGTCCGGGGGTTCCGCCACCTAGACCATCCGCCAGGGGCAGTATAGTTTATCCGTTTCAAGAAAATGAGATAACTGAGAGCTCTCAGAAGGCTCTAAACATGCTAAAATCCGAGGACTTCAAGGAGGTCCGCCCCTGGACCCCGCCACGTTCAGCATAGTTCATCAGCTTCAAAATAATGACATAACCCCTCTCTGATGGCACTCGAACATGCTAACCTGAAGAGCTTCGGGGGGGGGGGGGGCAACGCCCAGGACCCCCGCAAGTGGTTTCCCCCCATGTACGGAGTATGCTTGCCTTATATTGGAGGGGTTCGTTGTCACTTTGGTGTAAGTTAACCCAATCTTCACAAATGTTTTTTTTCAATACGCTCGCTGAACTTAGGATAAATCTTTCATTGAAGGACTATATCGCTGCAGCACCAGGTAAAAAAGAGCCTTAGATTTCTACCAACCAGGGCCGGAATAATAACAATTGCAATCATAGCTGAAATTGATCATTGGGTTGTGTAGTTCATAAAAATACGTGATATGACAAAATTTAAAGTGATGGCAATTTGCATAAACAACATTTTCCAAAATTGCCACCATTTTAAAGGTAAAAGCACTACTATGGTGTCTGGGTCAAGGGGTCCAATATACAATTGCCAGAATTGTCTGAGTCATGGAAATTTATATACAAGGCTATTTTTCAAGATGGCCGACATTTCATCTAAAAAACCGTATATTTCTTATTACATTACCTAAGAAGATGATTTAGGTATCAAAATGAGTGTTTTCTGGGTCAAGGAATTCAATAAAACTATTCTCAAACCTGTAAGATAAATATAAAAGTGATGTTTATTTGCATTATGTCACTGTTTTCGAAGATAGCCCAATATTTTAAATACAAGTACTCAAGAGTGTTAGAGTTATGCAATGTCAGGCATAATGTGGCAAAGTTATAAAATATATTAACCCAGATGCTTGATAATTAATACCAACACAAAATCCTCAGTAACTCCTAATTAGAACTTTCTAACTTCGATTTATGGTACGAAAACCCTCAAACATTGACTACCAACAGTTGTACACGTGACCATGATCATTTAAGTGTTCGAAATTCGCGTTCATATTACTCTTGACATATCTGAAACAAACAAATAATAGTTTCTATTAAAGTAATACAGACCCAAATATAAAAATTCCCATGCAATTCCAGATATATGTTTTGGGTGAATACATATAGAGTAGTCAAGGTGTCACATTTTTGGGTGTCACATTGGTGGTCCATGAATAACATGACATACGACTGACAGTCTAGGTGCTGTATAGTATGAGGTATAAAGGATTTTGGCTTTTTATATGTTGACCATCTTGGAAAATAGTGACGTTACTTCCATTACTTTTATAGTCATCTGACAGTTTTGTAAATAGTTTTATTGAACTCCTTGACCCAGAAAATCTTTAATTTGATACCATAATGATCTTCATAGGCTATATAATAAGAGATGTAAAGTTTGTGTCAATAAAATGTCAGCCATCTTGGAAATGTCGGCACATGCAACATTTGATAGTTTTGGGAATAGTGGTATTGAACTCCTTGACCAAGAAAAACATTTTTAACACCAAAATTGTCTTCTTAGATGTTTTTCCCTTAAGATGGCTTCCATTTTGTAAAGTGGCGTCGTATGCAAATTGCCACCACTTTTAATTTTTTCATCACCTGTTTTCATGAACTTCACATCCCTACGGTCAATTTTAGCTATGATGACAAATGTTATTATCCCGGCCTCGGTAGCACTCTCCTAAACTGGTTGGTGCTGCAGCACTATAACCTATAGTTCGTCGATTCATTAAAGGGACATAACACGCTAATTTTTAGTTTACATATGTGATAGATTATGTTGAAACGATTCTCAACATAGATGATATAACAATAAATTAATTAGCTAATAAGAAGACCAAAATGAAATCGGGAACTGATGGGCGCATCCATGTTACCAATAATCTCACGGCCATAGTGACGTTCGGCCATCTCGCGGCCATTGCTACGTCATGTCTATAGTTTGTCCCATGATGATTGTCAAAACAAAGTACTTTACTTTTGAGTATCTAACATGTCTAATAGGTTTGTATGCCTTTGAATCGACGCACATCTGCAGTGATTATATTCCAATAAAGAAATAAACTACTTCACAGATTAACCTCAATACGAGAAGGCCTCCTTACTTCGGATGTAAAGACTTTACCACAGTATCCCAATGAAGAGTAGAGCCAATTGCAGTCCCACCTGTCCCACATCACCGTTCAGCTGCCCAGATAGCAAAATAGTGTCATTCCAAGGTACACATTGAAGGTCTCAATTGATTTTACGCGGGGAATTTCATGTAATTGTATGGCATGTGGCTTTGAGGGACTCTCACATGAATGGCTCTACTCGAGCATTACATCCCGCATTACATGCTGAATAGCGTTTCGTTTGACACTTAGTCCCGCTTTTTAAAAACTTAGAATACAGTGACATTTTGTGAGACACACTTTATAATCGGCTAAAATTCTAACATCCATCACACACCTGCTTTATTTGTTGGCAACATGGCCGCTCCCATCAACCCAGCGAGAACAATAAGCAAAGTGTAGCGTGATGATCTCCTTTAAAGTGGAGGTCTCGCAATACAATTGTATTGAAGCCATATACAAGCACATACTAAATGCAATCAAATCCACATACCTAAAATAATCAGAAGTTTGAATATTCTGTAATTTGCATTGGAAATTGAAAGCTATCTTTTCTATATTTGTTGCTGTTTTACTTGCAATTTCACAAAGGAATATGATGGCACTGCTATGCTACCATTCACTTTTAATGATTTTAGGGACGCGGATATGATTGCAACGGTTTCATTTTCTAAGAAAACCTGTATATATATATATATATATATATATATATATAATATATATATATATATATATATATATATATATATATACAAGCATATAACATGCATCGGTGTTTTTTTACCGGAGTATTTTGTTGCACGTCCAGTGTAAATTTTCAATCGACCCTTCGCTTGCCATGATTGGTTTTTACAGTAGCATCGGGCGAGTTCCATTTGTTGCACTTTTTACTTGACCAGATTGTGTTATCTAATCAAACTTAACACATGTTCTACTTGATACATTGCGTTGCTCAAAACGTTCGTTTCTGTCTACCACCACAGATGCAATACGTTTAAAAATGGGTCGTTTAATTGGAACCATCAAGAAGGCTTATGCAGTTATTGAACTGAAGTTAAAAGTATTACTCTTCTTGTTGTTGTTGTATTACACCCATTATCTTCATACATGATATTGCCCCTAAATGGTCCAAGTGATCTTGTAGGAGTCTCCAACTCGTCCTCATTTTCGTAAAAACAACTTGATTGTGAAACAGGTGTGTTTGTGCAGTCAGTATTGAATTAGTTATTGTCTAGACATGATATAGCAGTAATACAACTATATCTTTCCTTGATCTATCCTATCATTTCGTCATTTGAGAACTAGACAATTTAATCATCATGCATTGTTAACGACATTGAAATACATTTGCTAATATGTAGTTGACGACGCTTGACCAGTTTAGTTTGTCAATCCTTATTTCGGAGAGTATGCATCTCGCAGTGAAACTCCAGACGTTGGTGACCAAACCTCATTCAATACAGCAACACTATTAAATGAATCACAATCGCAATATGGCGAGAAACAATGCATACGCCTGCTGGTGCACATATTCCACACAGATGTTCTATTGTTATACAAAATTCCTTTAACATTGACAAAGTGAAGCCATATTGCGCAGGGCAAAATGCAACTTCCCGTGGTTTCAATCGTTGAATATTTAACGGTGCGCCAGCCCACTATCCATGTGTCAGTGTAATACAGACTGCTAACCACAAACGCTTTGATGTGGGTCGGTCATGGGTGTTACCATGATCATATATGACTTGTCCTCATTCGCTACCTATACATAAAATAGAAGTAATATTTACAGTTGAATTGATTCTCCCGAGTCGGTTTTTAAATCAGATGGCCCGAATTTTACAGCAACATTTCAATCCGTTTTGATATGAGAGCTGAAAACGTCATTTTGTTCTATCAAAATGATATTAATGTGAGCAAAATATATCCTACAAGAATACATACATAATGATTAGAAAATGTGGAACAAAATATGAACTGGAATGTGGTCAATGACGTTAGCTTAAGTATGATAATCTTGCATTATCAAGGAGATTGGATGGACCTGGTCCACTGCACGCGATTCAAATAATTTTGTTACTAGAAAAATAAAATTCATACTCTTTTCTTTTGAATAAATAAGGCAATGTCCGGACAAAGATATCTTATTCCAGTCGAAATGAAATGGCTAAGGCGCTGTGGTGTCAACTTTCAGGAACAATATTTCATTGCCAAAGCCTATTTCACGTTCATGTGCCTACTATTTCACCCCATAAATTGAGCTCTGAAAGATTGTGTATTATTAATAAACCAATGGAATTTCTATCCGTGTTTTAGCTGAGACATATTTGAAAAGAGTTGAGACTAACCATGAGAATTGAACATAAATAGATAAATATCTGAAGGAAATGATTTGACACTTAAATTAGGAATCGCAAAACATAGTTTAAAGTTATGGCAATTAACGTAGTAAAATTTGAATAGGTGGTTTGGAGAGTTTGAACTAGTCATATCAATTGATGCAGATTTGCAGTATGTGTATAATTATTTTCGGATTCTTATGATGAGACGAATCATTTGGGGTACTTTTCAATGAAATTCAACCCCGCTGCCAAAAGGACCCATTGGGACAATATTTGATATGAGTACCATCAGATTCTTGAATCTGGCACAACTGTGCCATCCTCTTCAGGAAGATGGCGCGGTTGTGCTAAAATCATGTTAGAATTTAGTTTAAAGGGGGTTCATGGGAAGCTACATAATCTGCTACACTATATTTTTCTTCCTCATTATGCAATTTTCTCTTCTTCTTCCCTTTGCCCTTATTTCTCTTTCCTTTCCTCTTCTTATCTTTCCCTTATTTTCTTGTCTTTCCCTTTTTTTCCTTGTCTTTTTCTGTCAATATTTGGCGGGAACCATTTTGCTCCTAAACTTGCAACTGATATATCTATATTTTACGAAAGATGGTTATCTGTGAGTAAAATAGGGAATTATTTTGTTATATAGATCGATCAAAGAATCCCACGTTTTTATACGTCTCCTTGAACACCTTTTATATAACAACTTACATCGGTATGTTTAATTGTGCTTAACCCTCTTTTTGAAAGAAATCATCAACAGCAGCTATAAGAACAACGAAAACAACAACAACATTTAATTTTAACACACCCAGCATCACAACAACAAAAACGACAACAACAACAACAGCAGAAGCAACAATAACTTCAACAATATATAATTTTTTTAGTTACCTACACACACTAGACAAACGTATTGCAATATCAAGACAAAAAATCATAGTCACAAAATCATAATCACAAAATGATTTCAAATTGTACCATCGGTTCTTAACCACATATGAGCATTGAATGTCAAAGTTGTGTTTTTCAAACAGATGTTATTCCCCAGAATTCTAGAGTGTGAGAAACATTTGATTTGATTGCCATGTTCCCTGAATATGGCGGATTAAAAGACCTGACTTGTCGATTGCACCCAGAAGGAATACAGACACAGGAACGCCACACATGACTCCAAAATAGCCGCTAATTGAATTGTACGGGTTTCGTAGAGTTTACTCTAAATGTTTACGCGAGAAAAGTGTAATGCTTATGTGGACCGGAATGAGATAACGTCAATGAAAGATGAGAGCAAGTCCATCACTGTTGGATTCAGGAAATTTAATGACAAGAAAGTGGTCACGTGATAACTTGAAAAGAACGTTTTAATCATACCGTTGACATTATGCTGTTTGATCATGGAATGTGAATACGTATTCAGAAATGATTTGAGCAAAGCACGTGATTTATCATTCAAATTGCATTGCGGATGTTTAAAAAATCTGTTTGAAAAACACAAATTTGGCATTCAATGCGTCATATTTGGCTAAGAACAGATGGTACAGTTTGAAATCATTTTGTGATTATGAGTTTTTTTCTTGTTGCAATACTTTGTCTGGTGATTATACATCATGTGGAACTGGTATGCTGCATTCACATACCTATTGAAAAGGATGTTACTAATATAACATTACTAGCTTTAGCAATATTATCAAAAATTGATTAATAGACTTGGTTATCTGTCTTCCTTAATTCTAATATATACTTTCAACCACATTTCACTAAATAATTTAGCCTTGCGGCGGCTACATACTACTGTAATATTGGCTTTTCTGTTAATACCCCTCCGCTCCGGTATCAACGTCAAGCTCAATCTGTTTTGAAACAATAACAAAAGTCTGCATTCAAATGGGTCACATTTGACATTTTCTAAATTTAATTCATAATAAAAGATTATTAAACTTTATATACTGCAATAGGAAAAGTTAGAGGTGTATTTAAGAAAGCGAAATAAAAGCCAAATCCGGTCAAATTCAATTTCTCTGTGTAGCCCATAAGCTGCCATCATCAGATTTTCCGTTCGTTGCACCCAATTAGTGATTAATTTTCACATATATCATCTTGAAGGGGATGTCCGCCAGACTAGGATTAGGTATGTTTCCGCCCCGAAAAGCTGCACGTTAGCGTGTCCTGCCCATTTCAAAATGGCCGCCATTGTTTTATGTAAAACCGCCATTATAATTTCATTACAGATAGAAATTTTATCCACGACTACACGAAACCAAGTTTTGAACTGCCTGAAGGGGGCTTAAACATCTAGGCGTCCACGATGGCCGCCGCAAGGAGGCATATTTTGCTAAATGAATTTAAAATGGCAAATTATTGAAATAAGAACCTGGGTGATACTTTGGTAGCTCCAAAAAGAATTTATGGCATTTATATTTTACGTACAGACTTTTTTTTAAAGATGGCGGTGATTCTATTCGCTCTAGGGTGCGTAAATCAGGAAGAAAAGCAGCCCTACCCATCTTTTCGACGTTTTAAGCAACACTTTCTAATAATGACCCTAAATCATTTCCAAGTTATTAAAAATATTCAAGTGGGGTATTGACTTGTCCTAGAGAGTGCCGTTACTATAGCTGGTACTACTTGGGCCATATAACATAGTTTAAACTGACTCTGTAATAGTTCATAGGAGGACAACAGTTCATAACAACCTGATACAATAAAATCATAATAAATGGGTGTGGACTGTATTTAAGGACAACTCAGTGACGTCATAGGTGTTTCCCAGTAAAAATAGAAATATGCTTATGAAGAAGTAAAAAAAATTGTCTATATGTAGAAGGAAAATTTAACTATTGTGACCTAAGTTTCTTTCGAGCACATCAAGTGCTATCTTCGTTTCTGACTTGTACCACAGGCTCCTTCTCTCTCTCTACTGCCTAGATCAGCTTCCTTCCCAGCGTCAACTAGTGTTGAGTGGTCTGCAATTATCCAGAAGTACGAGAGAAAATTGCGGAAAAATGTTATCAATAGTTTTCGTTTATTCTTATTATGTCGAAAAAGATGTGCAGGGGTGTTTTTCTTCTTGATTTATGTTCCCCGGATCGGGTATAACCGCCGCCATCATGAGTTATGATCATGTCCGCAATACACAAATGTCATTAAATCTCTTTTTGGTGCTCTCAAAATATTACTCGTTTTCTTACCCCATCTATTTGGCAATTTTAGTACCTCTAAAAAAACATGCCTCCTACCGGCGGCCATCTTGGACACTTAAATGTTTAAGCCCACTTCAGGAAGGTAGAACCTGATTTCGTTTAGTCCTGGATTAAATTCCTATCTATAATGAAAATACAATAGCAGTTTTTCATAAAACAATTGTGGCCATTTTGAAATAGGCAGTACGCGCTAATGTGCAACTTTTCGGGGCGGAAACATACCTAATCCTAGTCAGGGGGACGCCCCCTTCAAGGTGATATATTGGAAAATTAATCACCAGGTGGGTGCAACAAACTCGAATTTTAAGGCCCGTACAGAAACTGGCTTATGGACTATTGTACTTGAGGCTAAGGGATTAATACAATGATTTTTGACCTGGATAAATATTGTCCGATTGAATTGAAAGTTCGGGCTACTCAAATATAAGTACTATTAACAGCCCCGTTGTAATTACGCCTGTGGAATTATTATAGGTAATGTTAATTTACCTATTCCTTACCATTATTTTTACAAGCAGATACTATAAAAGAATACAAAGAAAGCGTATAAAAGTGTGCTGTTAAAATGTTTTGCCATAATTACATTATACTCTTCGCACCTACTCTGTATCATGTGCTTTATTCCGTTTTACACATTAAAGCATATTATAATATAAAGTATGTGCGAAGGGTAGCATATAATTATGTTTTTTTATGAGATTACCTTCTCGTCCCTGTTGCTCACCCTGGAAAGTTTATTCAACAATTTCTGGTATGACCAGAAAGCTTTACAGAAACTAGCCACATAATTATTTTGGTGAATCGCTTCGCTTTTGAAGGAAATCACCTATTTTAAGGTTACCAACTCTACGTATTCTAAACACATATAAGAAGGTTCCATGGAGTGGTGTAGTACACAAATAGTCTCATATATCAAAATTACAAACGAAACTGTGAAATTAGTTATTTAGGGTAATAAACTTTAATTGAAAAACAAAAGCCCACAAAGTAAACATCTTAGAGTGGGCCTCTTAAGACACTGCTTTCACTTAAATGCGCAATCTGCTCTCTCAATTGATAATGGGTTTTAAGTTACTGATAATAATCCATTTGACACGGCCTATCCATGCCATCTATCTCCGGTGAACTTGAGTGAAGAGAAGTATTAAATGACGGCGGTTAACCATTTCCAGCCTAGTAGAATCTGTAAAGTTTAAATTACAAGTCAGTGGCTTTTGAGATAGCTTCCCAAATAACCTGCGGTCATATCACAAAGTTCAAAGCAAGCCACTGATCAAAGACTAGGTATGTTTGGACTTATTTCAATATATTCGCATGCTGATTCCGAATATGGTCGTAAATATGCCTTATTTTATATATATAAAAAAAGAAAATCTCTGAAATTCTAAAATCGGCTACAGCTAGCATAAAGGGTTAGCATTTTGCAGGATGACAATTTATGAAAATTGGGTTGGCCTTTGATTTATGAGTTTCAGATAAAACAAGTTTCTAAACCCTTGTTCTCCCTGAAAATGGATCTGCCCGACCCCTGTCCCCATATATATGCAAATATTTAAACATTAATTTGATTTTAATATTTAAAAATCGGAGCAGTTATTTGCAATCAACGATGCTATACTGAGAAAATTTGAGGTGTAATTTTGGAGTTACTGGAAGCGTCTTAGTTGATAACATTGAGCGGGATATCGGCAACATATTCACTATTTCCGCCAAGCCTTCAAAATATTCAATTACCAGAGCTATATTTCTAAATCCATCATTTCTAATGACAGGCATACCCGAACAACTGGATTAATATTAATTCTCTTCCTCGGTAAAATGTATTCTCGTATCTAACATGGGCACAAATAAGCAGTATCAGATAATACTGCTATGGAAATCTACAACTATTTTCATCTATCAACTGCGGAGCCCGAGACCCATATTATCCCCAGTAGTAACAATAGTAAACGCCTGACGCCATGCTCATTTCGTGAGTATAATCCATTAGAATTCCAAGTAAGTAGAATTTCTTGCATCTTTTAAGGCTGACCAACATTAAAGTTTCATTACCAGCATCCCTGCGGTATCATTTTATCAGCTCTGCGCAGATGAGCTATTTGGATGATGCATGACAGACGTTCATACTTGTAATAGATGCGTTATAACGAAGTATTAAATCAGAATACTCCATCCGTACAGAAGAAATGACTAGCGTCAATCTTCCTCTGGTGGTCACGCGAATATCAATATTGCATGCGTGTATCAGTTAATTCTGCGACCTCCGATAACTTTGTACGTCAATCTTGATGAGATGTAAACTTTGTAGTTCAGCAACTTTTATTATTGTGCCTTCACAACCTTCCACAGGTGTAAGTAGACCCTTTATCTTTTGCTATAATCGGCACGATGTTCGTCGCGTTTGGAACAACTGTATGTTATTCGAGAAGATTATCCCGACTTCGCAGTTAACCTTAGATCTAAACTTATTATACTTTTAATGACAGCTTATGCAGTCATTTTACGGTCATCATCATCCGGTCTTAGCTGAGATTCCATTAGCAACACCATACTAGTAGTCTTATACTAGGACGGTTGAGTGTCCTTACTGATTACATCGAGCATATTACATCAGACACAGTGGTCAACAAAGCTGTAACACCAATAATTTACGGCTTTCCTTTTAAATTAATGTCAATATCACCGTGAAAGCGTAGATTATAGTGTAGCCATTTTTGTAGATATACATGCTGTACATGTAAAAGAGAGTGCCCATGATTTTGTTATTTGTTTAACCGAGTCCGTAAGAAAAGGCCTTATCCTAACCTTGAGCCACATATAAAATAACAATAATATTCATTTGGATTTGGTGAATTATCGTTTGAATTTCTTCTCCTCAGAAATGATGTAACCTTCATATTGTTTGTCGTAATTCCATCGAGGTTCAGTTTGATGAAGTGTGTGTGCTGTGAATGAACTGTTGCTTCTCCCTTTAAATCCGTCATTCCCGAGGGCAAATAATTGGATAGGCAAGAAGAAATGATCTATATAATACTCACTGTTTTAACAACAACAACAACAACAATATATACTTATTTTGCGCACAAATTCACATCAAGACTCGAATACAACTTACCCTACAACTAAAGTATACAATACAATGTATGCAAAAAATACCTTGAGAATGCAAACAGGTCTATTACGAAAAAGCTTGATTCATCAAACGGATTGAGAGGTCTTAAAAATTGAGCCATGTGTTAGATCTACCGTAAACCGTTAACCGGTACGGCATTCCAAAGACGTGGCGCAGCAATTGGGCAATTGAAAAAAAAACAAAACCTCTGTTCCATGCATGAATATTTAGAACGGAGTTTACAGAGAATTACATGTTAGGGCCTACTGGAACGAATCACGCGGGTGGGGTATATGGTTTGAGAAGACATGATACCTGGTACCAGATCATTCAATAATTTTCAAGACTATTAGTAACAATTTGAACACTACTCTATAACAAACTGGCAACCAGTGTAAATCTTTTAAAACTGTGGTGATGTGAGAAGATTTTCTGGATAACGTCGCTAAGCGTGCCCTAGCATTTTGAGTGCGCTGGAGGCATGCAATTTGATCCTGTAGAAGACCAAATAAAAGCGTGTTGCCCATATCAAACTGTGGACAATTCGCTCGGCAGCATGAGGATTCAAGTATTTCCTTATTCTACCAGTGTTCTGTTGTGAAATGAAGCAGAGCGAACTATAGTTGCCACAAAAAGTATCACGGCATTTTTTTCGATCAGTATTGTGCCAAAGTCAGATCATTTGAAAGTTTTCGAAATATACATTTTGTTGCCTAGGTCTTGCTCTTTCATTTGACACCTCGCTTGTAAAAAAGCGTGCACAAATGGCTGAGATAGAACGCCCGAAAGACGCAAAACTACCAACCCATAAGTTGCACTTTTTGGATTTTTCAATGGTCACTGTGTAGTACAACGCAATAATACGTGTGTATTTATTATACAAAAAGAGGGTTTCCGACTGAATGAGAAAGAAAGCTTACTTGTGAAATTTGATTGTGGTCCGCGTGTTCGTGTCGCAGTACACTGCAATGTCCATTGAAAAAATCCAACGTATATTATGTTTTATACTTAATATGTCTCCAAAGTCATAGATCACTATGTAAAATTCGCCCTTTTGATTTCTGCTTCCGGTTTTGCATGTAGAGGGTAACGGTCGCATTGTAGATACGACGCAGATAAGACGGTATGTGCAACACGGTTTCATGTGAAGAAAACACTCGTGCTGTAGATACGACGCAGACACGACAGTATGTTAAATTCGGTGTGCCAAATTAGTCTAATTCAAATAGATCTATATGTCGAATGCGAAGTTTGAAATAATCATCTTAAGACATATATGGCCTAATTAATATCTTAGTAATTAGGGCACCCACTTTTGTAGCTTGGTGTATTTGCAGTACCAAGGCCAAAAAAAAATGTTGTATTGGAGTAACAAGAAATTTTCAAATAGGGTAGGGCGGGTGGCTTTTTTTTAATAATGCATTACTACATCAAATCATCACACATAGTCTATGTAATGTTATTAATATTGATACTTTTGACTCTTATTATTGAAAATCTTAAAGAGAAGTTGCCAAAGTTACACCAGAACACAAAAATTATTGAGAAAATCGGTTAAAAATCAGGTAAAAACAACTTGAACTATAAGATTTTTGAAAATCAAAAAAAAAAATTAGGGTAGGTATACTTTTGTACAGGGTTTGATTTTCAAAATTAGGGTCGGGCGGGTTACTTTAAAACAATTTTTTTTCCTAAACAATAAACACACACAGACCAAATATCTAAAAAAAATGTCAAAATGTCAGATAAGACAGTATGTGATGTGATGGACGACTTATTTTCATACTAAATATTCTGAGAATTTTTCAGCTAGAGATTCTTCCAGGTTTTTGCTTTTGTTTTTGTAAGAGATTATTGACAATAATAAACAAATATTTTGGTCACCTGCATGCACATTAATTTGGCATGAACAGTAGTTGATTTTAGTCAATTAATTTGTTTACACGATTCTTTGTTTATAGTAAGTCCACTTCAAGGTTTGTGCACCTCCGCCTGCAGTCCAGACGTCTCCTTTCTGCTTCGCTATGTGAATGCCCTCATGAAACTAAGGTCTCAATTTAACAGTTCTTGTTTGCCATGGGAAATGTTTATCGAGAAGACTGCTTAGAGTTTGGTTGTACTTATCAAAACAGGAGTTTACATTCAATGATGTGAAGTAAATCTCAGCAAAGCTGGCTGAAACATCAGAAACAAAAGCCTCAGTATTGATAGCTGTTAACCACCCAGCTGTTAAACTTTAGGCGTTTGAGGTCTTTGAGATTCAAATCACATATAAATTGCAAAATACCATGACAAGCCCAGATGGAAATAATATCAGAAATAATATGTTTGCATTTTTACGGGTGATGAGTAGGTTAAAGGTCCAAAGAAATGCAAATAGAATTGATACGTTTTGTGTCCAAGTCTACAAGGAGGGCCCAGAAAGCATTCAATATTTGGGTTGGTGATGACATCATTTGTGGTACTATTGATATTTCAGAGAGTAATAGAAAATTCCAGGTGACTGGTGTGAATCTATTCATGACACTGACTGATAATCAATAGTTTCACAAATGATGTCACTGGTAGTGTGTTCTTTTTCTGGCCCTGTTTATTGCAACTGAATGCCCGGCCCCACAACGATTTGGAGTAGGTTTATCATCTGATTTTCTGGGACCTTTAAAGGTGGTTGTTCCGATTTATGTGTATTGTGTTCTCTACTTGATATGAGAGCCTGGCACTTGCACATACACCTCATCAAGTACCGTGGGAAACAAACTTGCGGTTTTGATGGTAGACGCAATAATGCATGTTGCAAAGCCCTATTCAATACTGTGCTAATATTGATGGTTAACCACTAAAACAGCGGTTTTTTGTTTATGTCTTGGGAATGAAATGGATTTGAGGGCTCAAATTTCAGGACGACAATGAGAAAAATACGGCCTTTCATCTGATTTCAAAATCGATACTACTTCCGGGTAAATCATGGGGGGTCCCAAAGACGATCGGAACACGCACCTTTAAGGTGTCCCTGTCTATAAGAGTGGTTCAGAAACATGTTGAAAAAGGAAGGCCATTGGAGGAGAGAAGAGATTTTAACCGAATTGCCTCATTATCAACATGAATGTTGAAGTCACGGCTAATTACATTTTGATGGTTTAAGAGCTAGTCATTAATCAAATTCTCAAATTCTGGGAGAAACAGACCAATATTTAGCCTACGTAAAGAACATTCAGGCCGATAGATAAAAACAAATTCTACTTATTTTGAATTGATATTTATTTCGAACTTCATAAGCTAAAATGTTGGATAGAGATTGGAATCTCGTTTTACAGTTACGGTGAGATTGTATTTGTATAATAATCCAACACTGTCGCCCCGTCTGGTTTTTCCCTATAGGAATATGATGGAAAGAAAAACAATTTGGAATGAGTTCCGATATTGCAATTTCGTTGCCAGTAGTGTACAGCAAGGTCTCAGTTATAGAGACCATGTTCAAGTTGTTATCCAGAACGAAGTTACAAAACTCTTGGGTTTTGTTTTCTGAGTGACACTACATTGAAACAACTACAGTTAAGTTTTTGATTCATCATGAGAAGGTATAGCATTAAGGTTATCGAAAGTTTGTTAAAAGTTACCTCTCTCTGTTTCATTACTTATGGAATTGGTCTTCTAGTACATGTGGAATTGTATTTTTTTTGAAAATTTCATATACAATCTTGCAACCAAGGTTTTCTAAATCAAAATTGTATGCGGATTCGAAAAATCATGGGTGTAATTTGTTTTAAAAATGTGTTCTTGGATGTATTCTAGGGTGCAAGCGTTATACAGGGGTCAAAATATAAAAGGGGGCAAAATGTGTTTTAAAGTATACCATCATGTTCAGTACCTTTCAATGATTACAGAAAGGTATAGTTTGCCCTACCTGAGGGTGATAGCACAAGGGTTACAAGGCAAAATGGGTTCAAGGTCACACTGGGGTAAAAATTCAGATTTATCAGTTTGTTTTAAAAAATGGTGCCAAATTGTTCGTCTTACTGTACAGAAGCCGAAAATATACAGGTCGCGTTGTCAATAACGTTTTGATGATAATTAAGAGGGCAAATATGGGCGTGGTCCACAGGGTCTGGGAGAAACACAGAATCTATGTACATTTTCTTATTTAGTATGACCCAATGAACGAGCCTATTGTACTAAAACAATACGTCGTAAATATGGCAAACTGTACCTTTTTAGAAACCGTATGAGCAACCGAAGAGATTGGTATAAATTTTAAATCAATTGAAACACTTTATTGTTTACCCCTGTAAAAATTTTGCCCCCTTATAAAACACCCAAAAGCATTGGTGTCAATATTGTATATGAAAAAAACTAAACCAAAACATTAATTACATTTCCCCATGTACTATTCGTCTTTCCCTTCCAGCACCGCATTTTCTTGTAGTTAGTTACGAGGTTTAGAAAACTGGGCGTATGCAGATGCGTTGATACAATGAGAGCGCCAATGCCCAGCTGTGTGCAGAAATGTGACCGCATAAGAGGGTGCGTAACAGGGATCACTTGTCTGTTGAAGGTGAAATTTTCCCAGTGAGCGGGCAAATAAGGACTGATTTAGCTTGGCTTATAATTTTTTTTTTTCTGGTCAAAGCTGTCTGGGGTGGCAAGCTGCCCCCTGCAACCCCGTCTGTTACGCTGTTGCCGCATTAGTTCAAAGTCCACTCGATCGATATAAAACGGGGAAATTACAATCGGTTGTACAGATTAAAAATGGCGGTCCAAAAATCGATTTTAAGACGCGCAGCCAATTCTCCCGCCCAAAAATAAAGAAAAATCACTTTCCTGAAGGACTGTTTCCATAAAATTTGGCTCATAATAATAAGACATAAATGCACTTCCAATGCTGAAATAAAAAAAAATAAAAAAAGTTACTCCAGTACGATTTAAGGGGCAACACAAATTTTGAGAAGCGTCCCCAGAATGCTTTTTATGATATGAGTATTAAACGCCATGGCCGATTTGTATTTTTTCCACCAAAATATGTGCAACTGATATTTAGGCAATTAAATACAATCTTGGGCAAAATATTTTAGCGTTAAATCATGGCGCGCAAAAAACGTAACCCTGGGTCCACATGAACCTCCCCCCTCATGCACTTAAGTGTTTAAAATGCTGTTTTTTAAATAATCTAATTCTTAGCCATGAACTTTAATTACAAAACAACAGCTCAAAAAGATAACATCTCATAGTGGGCCGCTTAAGACATTGATGATTGGTTTAAGTTACTGATAATAATCCATTTGACACTGCATATCCATGCCATCTATCTCCAGTGAATTTGAGTGAAGAGTAGCATTAAATGGCGGCGGTTAACCCTTTCCATACTGGTAGATTCTAAGATGTTTCCTGTATAACCAGCTGTCATATTAAAAAGCTACACGGAAAGGGAAAAATATCGTCAATTATACAGTATTTTACTGTTAGCAAAACTGCCTACAAATTCCTTTCAAAATTACAGTATACTGTAAAATAGATTCAATCAAAACATTTACTTAAAACATGTATGTTTTAAGTGAGTTATCAGAGATTGTGAATGTATAGAAAATAAGAAAGTACTGACGAACATTCTTACTAATCCACGAACGGTGCGTATACTGTATTTACATTTCGTTGTAAAATTTTTACATAAAATTGCAAAGTTTACAATTGTTGTAAAAATATACAGCGAATGGAATGTAACCTGTGATTTTATGAAGTTTTGTTGACAGAACTGCTACCAGGAATTTTTGGGGTAAGATTTACAGTATTTGTATAATGGAAATTTTATTACTTAATAATATAATTGACAATTCATAGTGTACGGATACAAGACCGACTCATGACCCAAAGGGCTGACGTATTCTAGTGGTATCAGAATAAATTTAAAGCGCTTTGATACTTTTTGAAAAGCGCTACATAAATGGCCTACACCCCAAATACGGTAATTTTCATCTTTTTTTACAGTAGTTTCCTTGTTTGGAATGTATATATTTATGATATTGATTCCGAATACGTTAATGAATATGTCTGATTGTAATTATTTCAATAACACAAATCTCTGAGCGACTGAAGTTAGCTGCAGAAGTCCAAAAGGGTTAAGATTTCGCAGGATTACAAAAATTGTGGAATTCCATTTGGCTTTGGGTTTCTAAATTATAGATAAAACAAGTTCCTAAACCACTTTTCTTACTGAAAACGTATCTGCCCGAACCCATGTCCCCATATGTATGCAAATATTTTTATAAAATCAAAGTTTTTTTGCCTCTATACATAAAACAATACTATACTGACAAAATTGAAGGTGTAACTTTGGAGTTACTGGAGGCGTATAAGTTACTAACATCGAGCAACACATAGCAACATATTCAAAGATTTCGCCAAGCCTCAAGATATCTAACCTATTCAATTACAAGAGCTTTTTTTTCTAAATCTATCATTTCGATTTCCCGGTCATACCGGAAAAAATAGATTAATATTAATTCTCTTCCTCGTCAAAATCGTGTTCTCGTATCTTACATCGGCACAAATAAGCATCTGATAATACGGCTAATAATATTGGAATCTACACCTATTTTATCTTTCAATTGCAGAGCCTGAGGCACATGATTATTCCCTGTAGTAATAATAGTAAACACAAAAGACAATCATGTTAAATTCGTGAGTATATTTCATTATAGTTTTTCTTTTACATTTTGAAAGCTGACCAATATTTAAAGTTTCATGACCGGTATCCGGTGGTATTATTTTATCAGCTTTACAGAGATGATCTATTTGGTTGATGCGTGGCAGTCGTTAATACTTGTAATAGACGCGTTAAAACGAAATATTAAATCAGAATAACCCACCCGTACAGAAGAAATGACTAGCGTCAATCTTCCTCTGATGTTTCACAGTGTTTCACACGAATATCAATATTGCATCAGTGACCCAGTTTAGTTCTGTGACTTCTGTATTATAATAGTAGAGGCCATATGCGATTCAACCTGGAAAACATTCTAATAAAAAGACTAGTTTGTATATTTCTTCGTCGGGGCTTTACTGGATTCTTTGAAAAAAATTGTTAGGCCTTCGGCCAGCTGCGTTGGTCAGATATTCAAGGTCAAAGGTCAATGACCTTTATAAGGCATATCATGGATCATAACTCCTCAACCATTTGGTCTAAAAGCACGATTAGCATATAGGAAAAATTATCAAATGCACCCTTTCCCTGATTTTCAAAATAGTATGCACTATCTGCATAAAATTGTACTTTAAACTTCGTCCCCCTAAACCATTTTAAAGGTGTTGGTTAAGACCTCCTTGGATTTCTTAGTTACAAAGCCTCTGACCCTTTTGATTTTGGTACAAGTGGATTGGTATAAGTCTCTTCTTTCCAATGATATCAAAAACGTTCCAATAGTTCTCCATTTGACGTCATAGTAATGTTTTAATGTTTTTAATGAAGTAATAATCATGGGAAACTTGATTTCTCAGATTGTTGCTAAAAATAAACCCATTTCGAGTTAAAAATACAGGAATGTGTGATTTTGCTAGGTTTTGGGGATGATTATGAAAGGAAAATCAAGTTTTGTAACATACACAGGATGTATTAAGTGCATAAGCATATATTGTTGGTAGAAGTGAAAAAAATATTATAAGGTGGCAACCATCCCCTTCCTCTAAAACTGAGTCTTGTCTACCACTACCAAAGGTAAGGTGGCGTGACAGATTATTTTGCGCTAAAATGAAAGCAAATGATGGTCCCAAGATTAGATGCAGCCATTAGGTTTCAAATTTATGTGTTTTAGCTGGCCGGATTAAAAACGTGTTGGCAGTGGTAAACACCCCACCTTCCTCCCCCAGGAGGACGAAGGTTACCTCAGACCTTCAATGGTGGACTTTGCCACTCATATGAGGCAAGGAGTCCCATTTAGCTTACCTGTGACCTATCAAACACCCTGACAGTGGATGCGTTTAAACACCCTGACGACGGATGCGTTTAAGTTGGGGGGGGGGGGGGGGGGCTCACCTCCCATCTCTTCGGGGGCAGGCCGCTGACCAGCCTCCGCATAAACGTCCTCGAGTTGTTCGCCGTCTTTCTGGTATTGCGGCACTGGCTCTCCGTGGTCAGGGAGAAGGTAATTGTTGTCCGCTGCGACAATATGAAGGCGGTGACATAACAAGGAAGGAGGTGTTATCAGTCTCAGCCTATGAATAGTGATCTTCGGCGATTCGGGTGGCGCCGAGATTGGGACATCGGGCTGATCGCCTCCCGTGTTTCGTGAGTGGACAATGGTTTGCGGACAGTCTCCCAGGAGGGTCCCTAATCCCAGGCACATACAAAAGTCAGAGGGGCGTCGTTGGAGTGGCAGCTCTACTTTGCAGATTGCCGCACAATCTTCTAGATGGCGGACCGCCCACACGTGGATCTGTTCGCCTCAGTCAGATTGTGGCAAATTAGGGGCCTAATCTTGGAACCGGATCCCCGGACAATCAAACGGGCGCCATGGCAGCGGACCCTTCAGGATTGATAGCCTATGCTTGATCATAGCTTCTCCAAGTTGCCATGATCCCAAAAGTCCTCGAGTAGCTCTGTCTCGAGACTGCCTGGTCCTGCTGGTAGCCCATTATGGCCATGGCAGCTGCGGTTTCCCAGGTCGCTAGATCTGCTTGTAAGGGAAAAGATCCATCTTCCAAAGGGAAGGGCCCTAGTAAGAGGTCCTTTAGCTGACACGTTCGTCCCAGAGTGCACCATCCATGCTCCGAACCTGTCTGGTGCATTTCTGCAGACTGTACACTGAGGTGGTACTTTCTGAACAGGCAAATTCACTAGGGTATCATAGGATTACCATACATGGTGTGCCGATAGAGAGTTCCATCCATGCAATTTCTGAGACCGTTGACCAGGTTGGCAATTTCCTTAAGTAAGTCTTTAAGGAGTGGGTTTAACTTAGTGTCCTGACTGTCCGAGCTTTCTTGTTTACCAAACAGCCACAGGCTAGACCCGTAAAGGGCTCGGTGATTGCATGACGGTTTCTTTCAGTCTCCTCTTGTCCAATCTGGTGAAGGGTATGTTTACGGATCATCCCCGGTTCATAGCCTTGTTCCGCAGTGGGATTTGCCATTGGTCTTGCAATTCGTGGTGTCGGAACAGTTTAAACCAACCGAAAACTTAGTCTTCTGGAACTTCCTAGTGGCTGTGGCTTGTGGCTGTGGCTTGTGGCCATAGGGGGTTCGGATATACATGCCTTGTCTACGGACGAGGCCAACCACCGCTTTGAGCGCAAGGAGGTCTCTATTCTTCCACATGCATGCTTTTTGGCCAAGAATCGGACTTCTTTTACCACGAACCCCCTGAAATGCACACAAAAACACCATGATTGGTTGACTGGCTTCTTGGTTAGGGCATATGATGTTTGAGCTCACGCTTCCTCCTTCTATAAAGAGGCCTTCATCCCAGACATTTTGGAAAATGTCGGTTGGAGTTCTACTTCCACCTTCCAACAAGTCTATTTGATGCATGTGTTAGTCAAGCGGAGAGGGGTGTCGCTGTCCAATCCCTCTTCGCATCTTGACCCAGGAGCATTAGGCAGCTATGGCGTTGACAGGGGTTAGGTTGGCGTTGGCTACCTTCTGCGACCTTCTTTCGCCACCGATTAAGCCATGCAGTGGTATTCTGTGCAAAAGTAAGGTTGTGGAACGAAGCTAGTACTAGTACAGTGTATTTCCCTCTCAGGAGTGAGAGGGCGATACACTTGAGTATGATATCTACCTTCCACGACCTTATGGCGCTCACGCAATTTGTTATTCTTCACATACAAGAAGGTCGTTGGAAGGTTTTGTCTGATTTTTTTGTGCAGAAAAAACCTTTTGCGGAAGGGCGAATCACAGCGCCGCTTGATGTGGTCCGTGATATTTGGTGCGTGCCAAAAAGGTCAAATATTGTTTAATATTTGTACAGACTGACGAATTGGCTAATTTACGTTGATAAAAACTTTCTATGCTAAAAGATCATGATGCCTTCATTTGTAAGCCTCAAGACTGTTTTTATTGTGTTTATTGACCCCCCCCAAAAAAAAACATGGGTATAGAGATCTTTTTGCTTCTAGGCCAATTGGATGAGCAGTTATAACCCATCATAGGCCGTATAAAGGTTGTTGACCTTTGACCTTGAATATCTGACCAACGCAGCAACTAGAAGGCGGGACAATTTTTTTGGTAATTATTCATATATAGGCATACCAGAATATACAAAGAGTCCTTTTATTAGAATTTTTTCAAGGTTGTATAGGACATGTGTCATATTACGCCTCTACTATAAGCCAGTTATATAACTTTGTACGCCAATCTTGATGGAAGGCAAACTTAACAGGACTTAGGGATAGCTCCAAAAATCAACCTCCATCTGCTCTCCGGTTCTGTTCTGTGCGGGTTGAGCCGGTTTCTATTTTGAAACAATGTGTCACCAGTTGGGTGTAACATTAAAAAAGTACTCAGCACAGATGCAAAAGTTAAATGCAGACGGACCAGTTAAAACTTGATTCTCAATTATTACCAAATTTATTTTACAAAAAAGAAAGAAAAAAACATACACAACTTTGATATATTCAAACATTCAATATGATATAGTTTTAATTATAATTTAATGGCATAGATAGCTATTGATGCAACCTTTTAGGTGTGATATTAACTGGAGCATATTAGACTGCAAACACAAGGGTGCATCACACAACCCTTAGAGCCGGGCATTATTAACAGTGCCCTCACAGTCCTTGCTTATCGAACTGAAACTGATTGACATTTCTCCAACATCCAATCACAACTCACTTTCCAATTAGTTCATGTTGTACATCTTGACCAAACCTCCCCTATTGTTGAACCTAATAAATCAATCCACTTGACCCGGGCTTTACAAAGAGTTGGCTCCATAGCATGAATGAAGATTACTAATCGTGCATAACCAGATAGCCCCTATACCTCTGTACAGGGACGTGTACTCATAATAAGTTAGCACTGTAAACTAGTAAAATACATATTTTATCCTTGCTTTTGCTGTGTTTATGCAGTTAAATGAGAAAGAAAACAATAAGTAGTTATACCTGTTAACAACTTTAAGTAATACTAACAGGGTTGGTTGAATCCAACAGCTCAGAGCCTATAATATCCATTAATAGCAGTTTTACTGCAGATTCCGATTCTTGTGATTTGGACTTGATTTACTAATGTCAAAATATTTGAACAACTATGCATCCAATTTTTATAAATGACCTACTAAATAATTATTAGATGTTAGGATAGGCAGCTAGGTAAAACAAACATATGGCTTACCATATGAAAAAAAGAGTTATCAGGGTTTAAACATATTGCATGTGTGATGTTAATGTTTTGATGTCTGCGTTTTCTATTAGGGTACCGAGGTCTAGAACCTATTACATCAGATACAACCTGATCTATATCACGAAAACAGTGGGCAGCAAAGCTATAACACCATCGATTTACATTGGTGTCCGTGTAAACTTACTTCAATGTCCATTCTAAGGCTGTAGATCATACAGCCCTGAATCAGTAAAAGACATCAAATATTAAGTGTACCTCCGTTTTAGATTTAGCCTAATCAATAATTTAAATTTGGTGATTCTTGTTTTGAATTTGTTTCTCTAAGAAATAATGTAACCATCCTCGTGTTTGTTGTAAATCAATCGCGCTTCAGGATTGTTCTTGAGATTAACAACCTAACCCTGAAGCGTCCTCCTAGATTTCTTTCTTTCTTCCGATGATTTTGCTGCTAAGTTGACGCTTCATCAGATATGACTTTAAACTTTGGAACAATTTCATACTTTAATAACAATAATTCCTTGTGTTCATCGAAACAATGGAGCGGATGTCCCTTCGAAAGATTCCAATCCATAACAAATGCTGATTAATTACAGTGATAATGCGGTCTATGCTGAGAATGCACTGTATTATTGATACACCCCTTTGTTTTGAACATCCGCCATTCCCTGGGGTAAACGAAGAGTGGCGAGAGGAATTAACACTATACTCTCTGTTTACTTTAATCCACAAAGGAGAACGTTTGCCGTTTTAAAGAAATTTGAATAATGAAAAATAATTTATATCTTTCTCTTACTGTTGATACCTTTTATTGTTTTTAATGTTGTTATAATTGCTTTTATGGCTTTCTTGTGGTCGTAGAGTGTTTTTTAAAACGTTTAATATAGCAAATATGGAGGACAAAAATAGCTGAGAGGATTCCAAGTAAAAATGCGTACAAGACTATTGACCGCCTAATGGCGCTACAGCACAAACGCACAGCACAGAGAGGCGAATACAAATGGTTAAAGGTGGGTGAAAGAACGTGTCGCTACCTACAATTACGTTTGGACAATATTCCCTTTAATAGTTAATAAGCGTCTAGCCCTCTTCTATTCATAGATTATATCCATTGTTGTCTTTTGTTAAAGTTCGCTGTCCCCGACCTTTATTTTGATAATGTGGTCTTAGCTGACCACAATATTAAAACCTTTTGGGTTTTTGATACTGTGTCAGTAGCTACACATTATCAAAAAATAAAGGTCTGGGCATCGAACTTTAAGAAACGAAACAAATACAACAGTCAGTCTAGAAACACTAGAGGAATCGGTGTAGAAATACCGTCTGCCATTGCTTAGGGGGTAGGGATTATTTAAATTATTATCACATTATGGACACCTGCCGTGATCATAACATCTGTTTTTAATCAAAACAGATAGAAATGAGACAAACACAAGAGTCTGTCAGGCTGAATGCCACAGCGATACGGTTGTTATATGTGTGTAACAAGCAGGACTGTATTCAGAAAACAAATTCTGTAGTGTCGTATAGAATGGTATTTTTACGGGTCAAAGGTCAATTCCAGAGACATGATTACTGTCAATATTCTTGAATGAAATTTAGAATATTAATGTTTGGGACACCAACAATGGCGTAAATCTGCATATGCTAAATATATAAATTTGCAATTTTAATACATAGTAACGAGACAAACATAAAAATTTGTCAAGCTGAATGCCACAGTATACTTAGGTTGGTTGGTTGGTTGGTTGAAGGAGATGGCGCCTACAGTGACGAAGACTATTTGCGCCAATTACAAGACGAGCATCGACGCCAGGACGTGGATATGTAATAGCAAGAAAAACGAGATGATACTTAGGTGATATGTGTGTCGTAAGCACGACTATATTTAAAATATAACATCTGTAGTGTCAAAGAATGACATTTTACTGGTCAAAGGTGAATTCCACCAATAATGAGCGCGGATTTTGCAAATATATGCTAAATATATCAATTCATTACAAAAGAAGAAATGTTATATATTAAAAAGACAGAGTTCAAGCTCAACGACCTTACCTTACTTTTGCTTTTTACGCCTCCACAAAACGATCAGTCGTGGTGTCTTGACTTGCTCGTCAAAATCGTCTTCTAAATCAAATACCGACACCGAACCAAATTTGTCGCAACAAACCACAACCAACGTGACTGTTACACTCCATATGATAGCTGATTACAAAATACTTAGCTGTATTCAAAACAAGTCGTTGAGGCGTAACATTGTAAAGCTCTTTCAGCTTCAATCGATTGCTTTATTTCAATTGAGTTTTGAACCTTGAAATCCGATTATCCCTTTCTCAAAAGCTCGACTCATTATTTGCTACCCCTATAGAGGTTGTGCCTGTTTTGATCGATTGGCTAGGAACAAAAAGATCGAACGGGTGTCCTTTACCGTAATGCAGTCCATTCAATTTAATGTGCGTGCAACCTTGGGAATCATCTCGTTCGTATGCCAATAATGTGGTGGAAATAACAACGGTTTCTGATTTGATCCTGTTGAATAAAGTTTAGCATTACGGTTGATGACATCACATGCACAACCTCTATTGAGAATGATCCTTTCAATAAAGTCTAGACTTTTACAACGACACCATTGTGACCCCAGCTGAGTAAATGAGGCTCTTTACGCGTAATATGAATTTGTTATATAGAATGATTTTTCTTGTTCTATGAAAAACAAATGCTAATATATTCTCTTTCATTGTATGTTGTTTTTACTCTCAAAATAGTGATGATTACTTGTGTTAGGCCTCATGGTATTACATGTATCATGTGTAACATATAGGTGTTGTCGTCAAACTGAACAGCCAAATTCTAATTTGTATTGCATGATGCAAGTTATGGGCTGATCTTGACCTACCACAACCTTCACACCGACAAACCCATGAAGATGATTAGGTCTCATTTAATTCTAGAAACATACACAATATGATGGTACAAAAATCTCAATTTGAATGTTCACCTCAAAGAGCCTCATTTACTCGCGCTGGGTCACATATCAGCAACGTGGGAATTAAAGTGTTTTGTAAAGAAAATGGAAATTAATCATAAGCTAAGTATCATGGAAATGTACAGAAGACCGCAATATTTAACATATTTTAAAGGTTTTAGCTTCTTTTTACTCGAAGTTTATCGCTTGCAAGTCTCGCCCCTTCGGGGGCTCGACTTGCAAGCGACTAAAGGGCTTACCACGCATCTGAACAAGACATTAATTTCTGATATGGTCTGCTTTCTGATCTTTAACTAATACGTAACGATTTCTTAAACTAACCAAAGATTTGGAACAGGATTAATATCGATCCAGCTGTATGCGCGATTTTTAAATCACTGAAATGTCAAGGTAAATGTTCAAACTAAAAAGAATCGTTGCGTAACACGAATCAGCACAGACATCGAATAAATAAGGTCCCTAGTTGTTGTGCTTATTGTTGTTGTTATTGTGTTGTTGTTGTGATGGATGAATATTAATTAAATATATATAAAGAAAACTCATTAAACCAATAAATAATTAACTTCCCCTAACGTTGTGATTAGCGTTCTTATTATTTATTATTACTCGCATCCCCCTACGTTAGGGCGAAATGTTTTTTTGTTATTCACTCAGAACTCTTCTGGAGCGAAATATAATTTGCCCTAACATATCCCTTTGCGGTTTATTCCGTTTGGACAAAGGAGTATGAATATTAAGTTATCAAAGAAGAAAAACAAAAAAATCCTTAGAATAACAAAGGAGATGTACTATTAATTAACCCTATTCTACCGAAGGGGGGGGGGTGGTTACCACCCCCTTAAGGGTTTTTGCCCGGCTGCTAAAACCCCCTTTTTGGTGCCAAATTATTTAATGTATTGTCAACTTGTTCATGTTCCGCTCCTTTTATCCAAAAACAAAAATCCACCGGGTATAGGTAAGATACAGGATGATCCCAAAGTGATCGATAGGGGGGGGGTGGTACACACACTCCGGAAAGAGAGAAGTACAACATGCCTAACACAACACAGGAACATCACAGGGCAAACTTGATTTTGGTACATATATAGCTATGGTCCTTCCCTTTCCATTGATACCAAAAATGGAGTACCAACATGCTGATTACGTCCTAATGACGTCATAAAGTTGCATGTCAGCAAAAAATGGCATTCATAGACACACAAGTGGAAAAAATTCAATTTTTTCGCCAAAAAGGTTAGGAAAATTCAGGATTTTCATGCGGTGTTTTGGACTCTACTTGAGGGAAAATGAGTATTTTTATATATTGAATATTTTAGAGTATAATAGGGTGTTTGAGTCGCCAAAATTGCGAAAATATCAATTTCCACCTATTTCAGTATTTGTACTTCCTTCAAACATATGACGTCTGGTGACGTCATAAGGGTATGTTAGTAATTATTGTCTGGGACCAATGGAAAGAAAGAAGAAACTCTAAGCTATCCTTTGGACCAAATTTACAGGAATCGGGTGTTCAGTAACGAAAATCACAGGGGGGGGTGGTACCCAACACCCACCCCCCCCCCCCCCCCCCCCCCCCCTTCGGGCAATTTTTGTTTACAAAAAATGCTCCAGTAGACGAGGTTAATAAGAAAAGATCTCATTAAAACCTCATAATTATATTTCCCCCATTCACCATTCCACTCCACTGTTAGTGTTATAACTCTATATGTGGATAAAGGGGGAAGTCGCTATTCTTATGCACTAATTTTGACTTTAGGAGGGGGAATTTTTTTTTTTTTTTTTTTTAATTTTATCCTTTGTTTGCGCTTAATTCGTTAAAGGTATCTTAATATTAATTTTATTATGTTTATTTGTTTTATTGTTTTTATGTTTTTTCTTTTTTTGATATAAATAATAATAAGGGTCATTATAACCTAATGAATAGTTAACGATTCCCCGTAAGTGTCATGTCGTTATTATTACTCTCTAAATGCGAAGAGTGAAGTTCACACTCTTTGAGTGACTACAAGGGCCCATCTAAATAGTGAAATTTCACATGTTTCAAAGACTACTTTTTTGGGTCAAATATTTACTCTTGATATTTAACAAATGATAAATGAGAGCAAGTTTTGGTCAATTATCAAGATCAAATTTGACCCCAAAAGTGTTCTTTTAAGGTATGACATTTCACTCTTTTTGGAGTGGGCCCTGTAGTCACTCCGAAAGACCGATTTTTGTTATTGGTTAGTTGATCAAAGAACATCAGGGACTGGCTTCAAGGTCAAGGAGGTCAAATGGGGTAAACGTTGGTGTATCCAGACGAAACTTGGGTGGGGCGTGGGTCGACTGTTTGATGCCGAACTTTAAAAGGTCAGCGACAAAGTATCAGGGTTCTTAAAGGTAAAAGGAACCGCGAAATCCGAGAACACCGCGACAACGCCTAGTTTACTAGGGCGAAATGGCTTTTGTTTATTCACTCAGACGCTCTTAGGCTCGACTTTTGTTTCCCCCTAACGTATCCCTTTGTATTGCAGTTATTCCGTTGATTACAAAGCTATGAATATTAATATGCAAAGTATACAATATTGAGAATTTGTACTACTGGCTGTCTCTAATAGGGATTTTGGTATAGACAGCCTCGTAGTACAACTCATTCTATCGTATGATGAATAATGCATTTTCGCCTTACGTGTTTGATTTTATTATTATCACTTTATTATATAAAACTTGAAACATTCACAAAGTAGTCAACAATAAGGAGAACAATGAACGCCGGACATACAAGGCCCCCATACTGGCCCTGCAGGGCACACATACTAGCATATTAAAAACACATACAGTAAGTTACACATATTAAAAATTTAAGACAGACGGATTAAGGGCAGTCCTTTCATCTTTAGCATGATAAATAAACAGAGGCAATAACGGAAAGTATAGAAATTTGATCGCGGAAATCTCGAACTGAGCGAGAGTTGATCCGTAAGAAGACTTTTCAATCTGAGAATATATCAATGAGAAAGGAACCTCTGGAACCAATTTTCAAGAGCAACAAAGGAGACCTGAAAATCATTTTCTTGAATATCAGAAATGAGAGAGGCATACTTGTTGACCTTGAACTGGTGAGCCCTGTCAATACCATGCTCAAAAGGAACGGTCAATTCAACAATAAGAACTTTCTTAACGTTCTTCCAGAATATTACCAGGTCAGGAATGATGTTGGTTGGTGAGCATATAGTAGGAACTGTGGTGCCACCGGCGAAGCCAGCTTCGCCAGGAATATCATGAAAATGGTGGCATTACTATCAGCGATACCAGCTCGAGAGATGGAAACAATATATTTTAATACACTGTTGTGACGGCAATTATAGCGGCCTTGATCAAGAAAAACAGTGCAATTGTTGAGAACATGGTTAAGGGTCTCTTTGTTACAACAGTGGATACATTTATTAGAAATGGCCTTTCCCCACCTGGCAAGATTAACTCTGGTGTTAAGAGAATCGCTAAGCGATTATTAGATTCCGTAATCGGTCTTCTGACGTATTTGATTACCTTAGAGAAAAAATTAATTCCGCCCTGGAAAATATCGATTCTTCTCTGATTCGCTGTGAATTTAAGATTCAAGTCTATACAAGATATTTCTTACCATCTCTTCGCTATCATTTGACAGTCAATGATCTCTGCTCTACCCACCTCGAAGCGCTGGACGCTATTTGCAATCGTTACTTGAAATGCATGGATTTGCCCATTATCATTGCGCAAATATTTCTGACCACCTGATCGCTACTGCGACCGATAAAGAGCACAGCTTAAGCGAAAGCTGGAAGATCAGCCCCAAATTCAAAGTCAACTACAGCAGACAGAGAGTTTAAGCAAAGGTTGTCAACGGGTGCTTGGAGATGGGGTGCCAAGCAGAGAGGGAGAAAAACTCGTAAATCCACGGGGTGGCTTCAAAACTCAAACATCAGTTATTTGCCGTCTCGTCCGGTTCGTTCGGGTGGAACTTGTAAACCATGAAACATGACTCAACTCATTAAACGCCATTCAAGGTTTTTAACCAATAAAAGAGCCGGAATTTTTGGACCCATCGCACCGCGGTGGGGGGGGGGGGGCAGATTGATGAAACTACATCTGTGTGGTACAAATGGAGACCCTCCCGAGTCATTGATACCAACAAAAAAACAACATACCTTGTACGACGTCACAGTTTGACGTCAAACATGACGTTCACGCAAAATCTCAAAAAATCGCAAAATTCATGGTGTTTCGCCATTTTTCCAGCAATGTGGGATTTTTGGGCCATGATGTGTGTCCAAAATATGCATGCGCGCACACATGATCTTACTAAAAATAAACAAATAAATAAGATGAAACAAGTGTAAACCGTTTTATCCACTTGCACAAAAAAACTGTGATTTCTGCTGGTTCGTGGTAAATTTAATGGGGGAAATAGCTTTTTTCGCACGCAGTCCGCGACCGCCGGTCAGAACCTGGGGGTCCGATTTATTCAAATGGTCTTAAATAGATGGCGCAAAGCTTCAAAGAGAAAAAAGTCTGTCGTTCGGTGCTGTGAAAACATTAACAAATAGGTGGGAGATACGACAAAAAATGTTCGAGAGGGGTGGGGGCGAATTCCGACCCGGGCCATTTTAGGGTTAAACCACCCTTAATCCAATGTTCAGCAATTCATTCCAAGTTATATCCATGGAAGTGAAATTCGGACGTGTGTTCTATGGGAAATCAATACACCTGGCCCCTGCAGGTCATAATTGCCACCTAGTTTTGTTTTCCATTTTGCGATTCAGTGCGGTATACTCGTTGTCTGGTTGTGATGTGAAAGATTAGATCACCGGGAGCCATGGTCGGGCTCCGTAGACGACAACGGAAAAGAAAGCGTGTGAACTAATGTATCGCGAAAGGGTCACTGAATAGAATCTATAGCCTATAATATTAAAATATTAAAAATTAAATAAATTATATCTGGTTGGAAAAAAATTCTAGATGTTAAAGTTTAAGGGAAAATGCTTTACCAAGTTTTATATCCCCTCCTATTTACTTTGACGTCATATATTGCTTGAATTTTAATAAATTAAAAAAAAAAAAAAATAAAAGCTGAGACTCTACCGCCCTCTGGCGGTTTGAGAATCTTTCTTTTGAAGGAGAACAAAAAAATGTCCATCGGCAATAGAATAACCCTCCCCCTGTAAACAAAATGACTATCTCCTCAAAACTAATAACTTAGCCAAATCCCCCTCATTCGCTGGGATCTCATCCCAGACATTCCTCGTCAAATAAGGGATATTTGTAAGATTGGTGAACCGAAATCCTAAACATTAAAAGGCCTTGTATTGAACCTTGAAAAAAATTATTAGAAGATTGAAGTTTTTAATATGAGATAAGATCCATTTACCGTATATCAAAATCTCTGAAATTAATGAGAAAATGGTGGTCGATTTAGAACATTTGATTAATATCACAGTCCTCATGCCACACAAAAGCAATGGAAATTATGTCGATTTGGTACTTGATTCGAAATATATCCCAGGGATATTCTTTTTACAAATGGAAAATCGTATTTCCATGACTCTTGTGGTTGCCAGTCTTTTATCTTCCTTTAATGATCATCACTTTAGATGTCACTTAACATACCCATAATGTGTGGTATTAGCACTTTGACACTGCACGTGTGTATTTAAACACTGTGTGGCTAAAAATGCTTTCAATAAACGCTTTTTGCAATCAAGTGTAAATGGGGCACGCAGAGGAGATTAGGAATCAGGGAAAATATGACTGGGTGACGCATTCACGGTGGAACACAAAACAATAATTTCAAATTCGGCTCCTTGCTGATTCTGCTGCTACTCCCGCTCTTGCTGCTGCTGCCGCTCCCTACCTCATCCTCTCCTCCTGATTATAACCATCATAAACCATCATCTTTTGTACTTACATCATTATTTATCATTGTATGTATTTAGGGCCGTAGATGTGATAAACAAATGAATATTGATTGAAACATTGATCATCATCATCGTCATCGTCGACGTCGTCAAGGTCCGTCTAGCATTGTAATTTCCAACTTCATTAAAATTTATGTTTTTAAAAAACAACATTAACAACAACAACAAAAACTAGGGAAATTATTTCGTGTTGTCCTGAATTCGTGTTAAGCGCACTATGCATTTACAGTGGAACATTTACCTTGACATTTCAAGCGATTTAAAACAGCGCATACAACGGGATCGATATTGACATTTTCCAATGTTTGTTAGTTAAAGAAATCGTTTTACAATATTTAAGGGGATATTAGTACATGTGGAACCGTGTTTTTGTTGAAAATTTCATATAACTGCAACCAAGGTTTTTTCTAAATCAAAATTGTATGAGGATCCAAAAATCATGGGTTCTTTTTAAAATGTGTTTCTTGGATGAATTCCTACTAGGGGGGAAAGTTTACACTGGTTTATTCAGGGGGGGTGGGAATAAAAGGGGGCATAAATGTGTTTTTAAGTATCCATCATGTTCAGTACCTTTCAAGGATTACATAAGGATAGTTTGCCCCTACCTGAGTGTTTAAGTACAAGATTTACAAGGTAAAACGGGTACAAGGTCACACTGGGGGTAAAATTTCAGATTCTCGTTTTGTTCTAAAATGGTGCCAAATTGTTCGTCTTACTGTACAGAAGCCTAAAATATAAAGGTCCGTGTCATAATGACGTTTTGAGAATAATTAGAGGGCAAATATGGCGTGGTCCACAGGGTCTAGAGCCACTAGTCATATCTACTAAAGTCCTCCTTGAACGTGAAACAACAGAATCTATATCCATTTTCTTATTAGAGTATGACCCACTGAACGATTTCAAACCATGTTTCAATCAACAAAATCGGATCATTCTATAATAATGACCTTGAACTTTTCTTGAGCCTATGTACTAAAACATAGGTTTGTTAATTGGCAAACATACCTTTTTAGAAACCTTATGAGCAGCCAACAGCACTGGTATCTTTTAAAACATTTAAAACATTTTATTGTTACCCCTGTACAAACAAAACTTAACCCTTCAAAAAATACAACATTTTTAAAAATTACACCCATGAATTTCAGATTCTCCATGACTTCTGTATTGGAAAAACATTGGTGTTAAAATTGTATATGAAAACAACTAACTCAAAACTCCATTACATTTCCCATGTACTATAATTGTCCCCACGAATTGCACTTGCACTACCTTTATTCCATGTGTGTCGCCTATTTGTGCTGTGGCGGGGTGTTTTTTTATGCTATTGTGCTTATACATTAGGTGCGTTCATTAAAGCGAAAATGCCAGGCTAATATAATTTGCGCTTCAACATATTATATACATTTTTGTTTCAAAGAATGTCTTTCAGTCAGAAAAATGATATATTTTGATTTATAAAAGTAAAACGTTTTTATATTTTCCATATGATTGCAGGCATTTTGACCGGCCCCAAAGAAAAAAAATCAATCATGATGGTATATAGTAAATAGTGTGTTTGAAAATAAGTAGCCAGTGAAGGATTAGTGAATTCAAATTCAAAAGTCAAATAAGTTTTATTAGCATCTATTTGTTAATACATTACATAATGATAAAATTCATACAGAAATATCAAAGATAAATGTGTTTTTTAACTGATTAGTAACCACATTAATGGAATGCAGGAGAGGTTCATAATACAGTCGGATGGACTTTGAGCATGGCCCCACATTTCACTATACAGAGTTTACATTTAATATTGGATTACTAGACAGGACGGGACCAAGATTATACAGAACAAAGAACAACAACAAACAGACAAGCAAGACACAACAAACCAGGACAAGGACAGACGAGGCACATTGCAAATTGAACAAGTTTAGGGGCAAAAGAACATGCCATAACCAAACCTTTTCAGCTATATTCTGTTCAAGAATCCGCCCAGTTTATCGATCGTACTGATTTTCTAATGGACACCACTATATAATCCGATTTCTGACCAGGCGTACCCTAAACAATCCTTAGACACCTGTTTTCATCTATTGACTTACAAAGTCAACAACGCCCATGCCCGAGCGACCGTCACCCCAATGCCGAACATGGCGCCCTCCATGGGCAACATTTTTCGTTAATTCTGCTAAAAGGCAATCAATATATTGCAGTAGTTAGATATTATTTCTTTCAGACCGCAAAGACATCTTTTAAAACATAATTAAAATTAAAAAATTAGCCTGTTAGTACATTTAAGTCTTTAAACCATTTTGCATCTGCATCCTCTCAGCTATTTTGTCCTGGCCAATATGTATATAAACATTAACAAGTTTAAAAACCACAATAAAGTACAAATTATATATAACAAACATTCAAAAACATAAGAGTATCAAACAGTAGATGAAGATATCAATTTAGTTTTCATTATTCAATTTTCTTTAATACGGAAACGTTCTCCTTTGTGCATTAAAGTAAACAGAGAGTATAGAGTAATTTCCTCTCGCCTATCCATCGTTTACCCTAGGGAATGACGGATTCAAAAAGGAGTATCAATAATAAAGTTCATTCTGAGCATAGACGCATTTCATCACATTTGTAATTACTCAGCATTGTAGCGAAACCTGTAGGCTGTAGAGTATATTTGAAATCTTCAAAGGGACAATCGCTCCACTGTTTCATTTAAGGAGTGGTTTGTTGTTGATGTGGTTATTAGTATTGACATGTGTTCAAATTGAAATGTGTTCGATGTGCAGATTATTAATTTCTCAAGAACAATTCTGGAGCGCGATTGGATTACGACAAACACTTTGATGGTTAAATTATTTCTGAGAAGAAAAAATTAATTTAATTAGGCTCAAGGCTAAGACCTAGGGTTACACTGTTAAACAATGGCGTATTTTTACTTATTCAGGCTGTATTTCTAAAGTTTTACAGTGACATGGACGTAAACTTACAGGGATAACTGTAAATTAATGGTGTTACAGCTTTTTTTTAGTTACGAATCATCAAATCGCCCGCAGTCAGAACGACCCAACACCAAGGTCCTCTATAGTCGCAGAGCTAGTAGTGGGGCACATCGAGTGATATTGATTGAGCGCGGAGGGTAAATTGCCTCAAATGACTGGGTCAAATGCCACTCAGTGTGAGAAAACATACCAGTCACCATGCCAATCTGGAAATTCCCTAACTTCTTAATATAATAGTCCATTTTTCATACATTTTAAAGCAATTTTTTAGTTGACGATGCATTCATCATAATCATCATCATCATTAATTCACATCATCATCATCATATCACCTATCATCATCATCTTCATTGGTCGACGCGACATGTTTTTTATCGTTTGACCGACATTTTTAATCCGTACACACGATTTTACTTTTCCTGTTATTGGTGGTTTTGTTGATGTACCTCATTAATGACCGAGTTTTGTTTTGTAATTTAAAGCAATCCATAGCAAAGTGGTTTTTCAAGGGGTCCACATGAGCAACCCTTAAACAACCGGAAAGCACAGCCTTATACACTTAAACCAATAATAGCCTATTTTGGAAGAGGCCCCAATTTGTTCAACTTTGGGAGATCTTTTGACCACAGTGTGTGCGCTGCTATCTCCAGGGAAAGATAAATACAACATCATACTGGTCTACATGGAGGAATAAGTACTTTAAAATTTAAAAATCAAATATAATTGCATATATAAATATACGTTCTGATGCTATCCGATAGGAGAGGCGATGGAACACCTTTCGGACATATCGCTCCTCAACCAACCCAGGCTGATAACTCGTTGGAAAAAGCGCCGTTCTGTGATATGCGAGGTCGCCGGGTCGATCAGCCAAAAAGACCACATGTTTTTGAAACACCTGTGTGCGACTGGCTATCTCCAGGGAAGAAAGATTCAATAAACATTCTCTTTGTCTACTTGGAGAACCTGAAGAATCAATAAGTAATCCAAATATGAATTATATATGTAAAACGGTTTGATGATGCTGTTCGCTTGGAAAGCGATGGACACCTTTCGGACCATAAACACCTTGATCGCCCGTCGTGCCGTTGAGATGGTAACGAAAATATTTTAATGGCCACAGGTAAAAAAAAAAGGTTATGGTACTCTAACAATGTATAGTAATGTAGCTAGTAAATAATGTGACCTAAAATACATTGTTTCACCTAAGATAGCTTGGATGTTTAAATTTAAGTATCAGATGAATAACACCAGCATATTCAAGTAAACATTGTATTTGAACAGAACTGCAAAATCTCATTCCTTATCACAGCTTAGGAGAAATATACATCTATATCAATGCACAAATAACACAACGAAGTTTTTATTTGGCTTGGAAAATGGGCCAGACCATTTATTAAGAGAGTAGCGGAAAGTGGATTTGACATCCCAGCCAAAAACATGACATAAGTCCTCCTATCATAGCGACCATTGTAGAACTGAATGATCAATGTGCAATAAAGCAGATTCTGTGCAGTTAACTTGTACCATGGACACATATAGGTTTTGTAATAGCAACAAAGGCATAGTCTCTGCATTGCCGGGGATTGAACACCATATCAATAACACCCAGTTCGAATATGAAAGAAGTCGCATATTGAATCAACTACAAGGAAAACAATGCACCCTTGTCCCGGTTAACTAGATTGATTGCTACCTGAATGCGTTCTTTTGAGTTCTAAATGAAAACCATCATCTGACTTATCCAGTTTGTGCAAACATTTTCAACTTTCGATTTGTCGTCTTACCATTGGAAATGAGCATTTTGCTATATGATACAACAAGGCGATTTAATAAATTAGGAAGTATATGCTATGACCGTTTCCAAGTTTAAATAGGTTGTTGTAGTTTTTTTTAAATTAAACAAAAGAGTATAATAGTAATAATATTGATATATGTAGAAATATATATGAAAAGTAAGTTTCTCTGTGTTCCACAAATATGTTTACTACCGGACTCTCTCAATCGCTTGAAAAACGACATTTTCAAAATTTCAAAGTCATATTGAAATACGTAGGGAGGCTATAACAGCAATTGAACTTTAGACCTGTGCACATAAATCTTGAATTTTGGTAATTCCAAGTAGGTCTACCTTCTTGATTTTTGGAATTGTTTTTTTTTTGAAAATGGGAATAGATATTACAGTCTGAGACAATCTATACAATAAGGGTGGAACAACGTCACCAGCCTCTCTCTCCCGTGGTCCAAGGTAACTTTTGTCATATTTGGAATTGGCATATAAAAAGTAGAAAATAAAATGCTTTCGACCCTTTAGTTTTGCGTGTTAAGCGATCTCGTTATCTTTTTTTTTTAACTAATTCAAGGTTTATTTCAAAATGTCAAGATAGTAAACTCAATTAAAACCATACAAAATGCTTTTTACTTCTGACAAACGGGATGAGGCCGAATAATAAACTGGCAATAAATTAAAAATATATTGGTAAATCAAATTGAGGTATTCTACGTGTAAACAAAATAACCAGTTACTTACATAACGTTTAGGAGACATTCTCATTTTTAATAAGTCCCAGGACACTCATAAGATTATTCTTTTTTATAAATTGCATTTACATATGGACCTTGCATTAAACAGAAATGAAACTTGGAATACAAGACTTAAAAATTAAGCCAAATTAAAAAATATAGTGCAAAACATTAATTCAACAAATACACCCAGGCTACACACAAGGACATGCAGAACTGGCACTACATGAAGCCACCTCCTAAAAGACACTAGCAAAATGTCTACAAAATACTGTAATTACAAGGGTCTAAATATATATTACATGAAGTCTGTTACAAAGTCACTAGTAGGGTGGTGGTGATGGATGTTTATACAATGTGTTATGTGCAAAATATGTAGAAACCGGGGGGCACTGTATTCAAAGTGGATATGATGCGTTGAACAAGGAAAACGCGTAAATTGGTAAAAACAGGGTTGGTTGTGCTTTTTTCAACAGCGAGTCCGCGGTACATCGTTATAGGTTATCAAAAACAGCAAAAAATATGGAAAAAAGGTATGTTTTTTTTCTTAACCCGAAAGGTCCATGTTATTATCTTATTAAGCAGGGATCAAAATATCAAAATATGTATCGGAACTTGGAAGTAAAGCAAAGCAAGATACATAAAGGGTTTTATATTTACGATTCAATGCACTGCGTACTACTGCGATCTCGTTACTACCTTGTCAAAATTGTATCAATGCACATTGAGAATAACAAGCAAACATAAATACAGAAAACATAGTTCACATAAAATAGCATCTAACTGTCATATTGTAATTGCTCAAGCTGAGAAATGTGTTGTGATATGATTAAATGTACTTCATTTATTGTGACAGGTTTAATTTTGAATGTTTGATACCATATTTGTAGTGCATAACAATATGGATAGGCAGCTTTTAACGCGTATCCAACTGATCAAACATTTCCTAGTATGGGATTAGACAGGTTTGTGAGATTACAGATAGCTGAATTCCAAACTGTGTTAATCCATGTCATTGACGGAAACGCAACCTCACCCATGCTAATTTATCTAATTCGTACACCAAATTAGGCCTAATAGCCTAATAATCTGTGCAGGAAATTATGCCTTACACTTGAAATATGTTAAAATACGCGTAATTATATTAATTTACTTTTGTAAAATAATTAAGTATTGCAAAAATATTGAGTGAAGAAGTTTCCGAAAAACTCTTTTTTTTTTATAGTATTATGGTTTTGTGTCAAAACTTGCATTAAATTTGGTTAAAAAAATGAAAAGATACGTTGACAAAAAAAATGGATTATTTTTATTTACATAACTTTTTTTAAAAACATTCGCTTTACAAAAAAAAAAAATTAATGGGGTTTCTACATAACGTTTTCGTGTCGTGCCCAAGTCGATCTACCAGTTACGACTTTGTTGCACTCAAACAGAAATTCAATTTGAGTGCAACAAAGTCGACTACACCTAATCTACACCTAAATATGCTATTTAGCCTAATATATCTGCAATAAATTGAGGACTGTCACTTGAAATGTATATCAACAATAGCCGTAATTACCTCCGTTTTCAATATATAAAAAAACAAATTTCGCCAAAAATGTCAGTTACGACTTTGTTGCACTCACATGACGGTGTAATTTCGTAAACACTAATAAATAGGTTGGTTTAAGGTAAGGTAAATATAGTAATTATAGAAGCAAAAAGAATATTTGATTTAAATTTAAAAAATCTTTTATTTTTGTTTGCAGTTCTAAACTGGCATAGAAAAAAAGAAAGAGAGGTTTTTGAAGGATGATAGAGAAAACGTTAAACGAGCTAGAGAAAGCAAGCTGTGAACGAGAAAACAAAAGATTGTTTCGGGTATCATAGTTTCTATAATGCTGGGCAGCTCATTTCGGCAAAATGTGCGCTTTAACTAGATTCATTTTTAACGCCTATTACGGAAAGTTTTTTCTTAAGTTCCTACTGACCTGTTTTTCTGCGTTGGTCTTATTTTTTATCTTTAATATGCAGCATGCTTCTTTTCACATACACAAATAATTTAAAATCCACCGAGTCATTAGATAATTAGGGAGGGACCCACAGAACCCGGAAGTCTCTTCCGTTGGTCTATTATAATGAATGCAAATTATTAAAAATAAGACGAACACAATCAATGAAGACTAAAGTGTAATAACATGCACGTATTTTGATTGAACGTTACCTCCTAGATTATGCTGAAAGTAATGCTGTATTGGAAATGGAACTGACCATGCGGAAAATGAGTTTGCAATACTAGGGACGTTTAGGTATCATGGAAAATGTGTGTATTTGCACTCGAAATGTGAAATTCTTTTGTATGAATGACCCATGAAAAACAATTCCAATTTTAAAGAGACATGAGGACATTTCCAGAGAGAAGCGTCGTCAAATTATTTTTCGAACCCAAATTTGTGCATAATTGGAATGCTTACCAATGTATTAGATCACACCTGAAGTGAATAAGCCGGATACGCCGTATGTAATAAGATGATGATTTAGTACTTTCTGCCGCGCACGACAGAAATTTAAAGCATGGTTTCCTATAGGGACGAATAGAATATCATGCAAGTTCAATACACGGTTTGCGGTTTTCTTTCCTGCTTGCTTGTCCAATAAACCTTCGAAGCGTTCTTGGTAGGTGGTCTACAACCGATCAAGTGCAATTTGAGGGAAATTTATATCCTCAAAAAACCTCTTCCTGTCACTTTAATAAGTACACGACTCTAGTATCGTTTCTAAAGTTCGCTATTGCGTATGATACGTACGAGATTTCCTACCACGTATCATTGTCGCATTATGTTCAATGAAAATGAAGTTTTCGCGCAAGTTGTTAGCGATAATCACCACCCCCCCCTTCGGGTTTTTTCCCCGGCATGCTAAAACCCCTTTTTTGGTGCCGAATTATTTAATGTAATTGTCAATTGACATGTTCCGCTCCTTTTCATCCAAAAACAAACATCCACCGGGGTATAGGTAGGATACAGGGTGATCCCAAAGTGATGGATAGGGGGGGGGGGGGGCAACCACCCCCCCTCCGGAAGAGAAGTACCAACATGCCTAGCACGACACAGGATTATCACAGACACTTGATTGTGGTACCAATACATAGCTATGGTCCTCCTCTTTTCATTGATACCAAAATGAGTACCAACATGCCTAGCATTAGGTCACAATGACGTCATAAATTTTGCATGTCAGCAAAACTGCCAATTTCCATAGACACACAGTGTAGAATAGGGGAAAATTCAATTTTTCGCCAAAAAGGTTAGGAATATCACGCGGTTTTTGACTCTACTTGATGGGAAATTACTAGAGAATAAAAGATAGGATTTGTTGTTTTGCCTATCTAATATCGTGTCATATTGGATGGGCAGTCCAATATTTTGAGTGGTGGATGCCGGCGCAGCCGGTATCCACTACGATAAAAAATATTGGACTTTCTTATTTAGTTTTGGTTGTTTTAATCACCGAAAATATTTTTATTTCAATAATATTAGTTAAAAGGGCAAAAATATTCCCCCGCTGTCAAAAATGAACCAACCCGTACTAGCTGCGTACACTGCGTAACCTTATACACGCGCGCGTAATCTAATATCGTCTCATATAAGATAGGCAACAACCAATGATATTGCGAGTTTGCTTACTAAACCCCGCCCACTGAATAAGAATAGTTTTTAAATGAGAGCATTTTAGTGCTATAATAAGGTGTTTGAGTCACTAAAATGGTAAAATATCAATTTTCCATCCTATATTCAGTATTTTTGTACGTACTTCCCTCAACATATGACGTCATAGTGACGTCATAATGGGGATGTTGGTACTTATTTTGGTACCAATGGAAAGAAGAAACTCTAAGCTTTCCTTTGGTACCAAATTTACAGGAATTGGATGTTGAGTAACTAAAATCACAGGGGGGAGGTGGTAACCACCCCCCTTCGGGAGCTTTGTTACAAAAAGTGGTTCAGTTAGACGAGGGTTAATTTGGTTATGGTAAAATTCATATTTCAAAACCGCTTATTTTTGTGCAATTTAGTGTCACTTGTAAAGGTTTGTATCACAGTGCCCATACAATGTAGTTCTCTCTACTGCCTGCCGCCTCGTCCATGATGTGACCATCTCACTTTGTCTGCACCTTCATCGCTTTCCTACTCTTGGTCGCCTATCTGGCCGTCACTTCGTTTCTTTTATTGAGTACACGCAATTATGGTTCCTTGGTCTGTCCATTCACATCTTCAACTCCAGTTTTGCGTCGTATGTCTCTGAATCTTAAGTTGAAACGAATTGCAATGGAACTTAGGATTATAAGTGACGTATGGACAGTGACGTCCTACCTGCCGTGAATTTGTTCCAAAAAGACAATTATCATCACCTTTTCTATCTCCAAGTACAAATGTCGTTTTCTAATTGAAATGTACAGACCCGATTGAAATTAATATGAACACTATGATGTAATATGCGAACCTTCATCAATGGACGATTTAGATCAAGCGAAAATTGTGATTCACGAATCTCTTCTTTTATAGAATTAGAGATTGTTTTCAGCACATATTTTAATCCGTTGCTTATACTTATCGTTCTCCACAGACATTAAGTCCCAATCTGTTAGTACCATTATGAAGTAAAAATTACTTGGGCCTTTCTTGAAATAAATCCAGGTATCAAAATAAGCAGAACTTCCTTTAATTTGTCTCCTGATAATTAAAAAAATCAACAGAGCAGTGCCACTAATCTGAGAACAATTTATTTGGGGCTATTTCATACATAAACCAGCATCAGGTCAGTACTATTTAGAAACCGTGTAACTGTCCAACAAAAGTTTGAAATGACATCTTTGAATATGCGTCCAAAAGCAAGATTTTAAGTAGAAATTCTTGACTTTAAGCAAATGGTAAGAAGATTTCAAAACAAAGCCTATTGAATTTCATATTCATGATAAGCCCTTCAAATAATTACACTACTCCCAGTTTTAAGATACAGGGTATTATGCGTGGCGCTCGCTTGTGGCATGTTTAATACGCTTGAACAAATTCACCTGTTTTTGAAGGGCTATTGCTGATTCAACGATTAATGTGCACTGACTTGCAGTTTAAAGACTTGAAAACTTGACAAGCAAAATTCAATTTTCTAAACCACGTGCATGGTTTGAAATGCATGTGCAGATGGTAAATATGACGACTACCATTCACCATCTTTCCTCCTACTGAAAGCTATACAACAGCCCATTTTAGTTACGAAAAAAAAATACAGTTGATTAAAGACCTAAAGATTGGCCATATGTATTTAAATAAAATTTTCATATTAATTCATGGCCTTATCAACTTTTTGCGTTGATATTTCCTCCCTGTTTATAGGAGATCTAATCGTGATTTAGAAAGTCCCATCAAAAAAAAAAAAAATAATAACCTAATAACGATGTTTCACAGGCTAAATGAAAAAACAAGACTAGCTGTAGCTAGTATAAGCTGTCGGTTATTGAAAATATGTGATGTCACATCAAAAGGGGCACTTTGCGGTTACTTATTTTTGAATTTTTGTCTTCTTTTCTTTCTTTATGTAGAATCATTTTTAAGCTTTAAAATGACACCTTACATATAAAATCGTTAACGGCATTCACACTTGTACAAGTGAAAATGATCTAATTGTTTTATTATGCGGATTTTAAATCCGTTTGGTGATGAGGGGAGTGGTGGTATGTGGGAAACATCAAACAGTTCATTAATTGCAGTTACATTTTGTGATCCAAAAGATGACTTAGTTAGTCCTGATATTTGAGCCTTCAAATTTGACTAAATTTGACCCCAAATAGGAAATCAAGATGTCCCTTTAAAAATCCACTAATCATGAAGACACTCACATAATAATATAACTATTGATGGCTGAGGTTTATACAGCAACGAGGCGATATTTTCTGTTATCAGCCGAAAAAAAAAAACCATCCACTATATATTATGAAAGAGAAGCTGACTGAGACAAATCGTTTAAATTTGGCTTCAAAACTAATAAAAACAGAGTATTGTCTTGACGAGTCGCATGACGGAATCCCCAATATATTTGCCGTATTGTGCAGTTGTGGGCGTACGGCGCTAATCGCACTGGGGATTGCACCACACGTTCATAATAATTTATTATATTATATAGTCCATATGCCAGTCTGCCGTCATAGAAGCACTCTTGAAGCTAGTGGAATGTTTTTGACACCACCACCCTCAACACAAGTTTAGATGGTCTCCTAGAAACTGATGCAAGTGAAAGTTCCGCATATAGCCTTTCACTTCCATCAAAGATCTTCTTTAATTGGTAAGTAAAGGAATGCCCTTTAATTGGTTAATGAAATTGATCTCAAGAGTGCCGCTTTAATTAAGGAAAATTAGGAAATGTCTCTTTAACTAGCAATGGGCCTTGTTTAATTGGTAAATCAAAGAATGCGTCCTTTAATTCCTAATCAAAGAATACATCACATTTGACTTTTAATTATATATTCGAAAAGCCAGTCTGCCTGCAATAGAGGCCACTTTAAGCTAAGTGGACTGGTTGACACCACATCTACAACACAACTAACTTCCCATAACAGACCAGTTACATATCACCTGAGGCAGCTGCATCAGAGGAACAGGTCTATATAGCCCTTTTACCTGGCCAATGCCTCTCTTTTTGTAAATTAGGAATGCCCCTTTGATTGGTCACATGAATTGCATATTAGAGTGCCCTTTAATTAGCATGAATGCGCCTTTAATGAGCAATAACCCTATATTTGATCAATAATCCATCAAAGAATCCTATCACTAACTGGGGATCCTTTTCTGCATTGTAGTTATATAAGCATGCATGTCTAATGTAATTTAAAGCTTCATTAATTATTGGACTTGAGTGTGATTTTTTGTTGACTCTGTATACGTATACCATTTCAACACAACCATGGCATCTGCATAAAAAAGAACATGAAGAAAACAAATAGACCTACCTTTTATCATGTGCATTCAGCACACCTCCTGTGTTGACCCAGTACTGTCATGATTGTACCCTGCACGGTGACAACTGCTTGTAGTGGAAAAGCTAAAACTGTTTGTTTTGTATGTGCAATGCCGCAACGGACATTACATGAATTCTAGGTATTTACATCACGCACTGTCATTTGAACCAAGTGCCACTTACATACGATGAAAAAATCGCTGACCGGCGAATATTCATCATTACTAACGGCTTGTCTGGCGCCTACGGTGACCATGTATGATATCCACAGCATTGTTTGGGTTTCAAATGCAAATCACTGCCTCTCAAATCACCTTCGACGTCACTAGAATGTCTTGAAAATGACTGGTTTATTTTATTTCATTCATTTTCGTTGCTTCGGTACGCAGCTGCGGGGGCCTTTTTCATTCTACTTCAGAGCTAACTCAGCCGCCCAGTGTTTCTATTCAGTTTTTTTTCCGATTTTTTCCGCAAAACATGCGCGTTCACTTTTTCGGACTTGCTACAATGGCCAATCTTTGTCACTGATTTTTCAAGGAACTTAGCATATACGAGGTCATTAGGGTTTTGGGTTGACAGTGTTGCAAAATAAGGCACCCATGACTGCCCAACTGACACCAATTTATGGTGCCAGATCGACTATAATTAGAACTTGACATACTCCTGTTCCTTCTAACATTCAAAGTGGGTGCTTGGTACGTTGACGGGTTTTGTAATTGTAATATTTGAATAGCCTTACTCTTGTCACTTGTTTTTATATATAAACTCATTATAGTAGTCGTCAAAATCATTTTTTTCCTTGCCGCGATCAAGCACGGCCCGACCAGTTAAGGGAATAAGGTTTCTTTGAAATTGGTCAGACGTAAAATGATCGGCATTGGGCAACAACTTTCATAACGCCACGGAGTCAGTCAGTCAGTCAGTTACCATTACACGGATTTGCTCTTACTGGGGCTGGTCGTACCGACCAGCCAACAACACAGTAGCTTTCATCAACAATTAATCTTCCACCACCCTTCATTTATTAACGATCGGGCCGATTGACCTTTGCTTCTAATAAACAAACCTGGATTTCAAATGAAAATCAGATTGATTAAATTCGATAAGCAAGTTTTCTGTTTTTTCTGTTTGTTGATCGAAAAAAGGAGGATTTTCGATCGATAAACTAGGTTTATAAAAACCTAGCTTTTCTAATCGATAAAACTGACCAATAAATCAGGCTTATCAAAGAGTTCAAATTGATAAACCGTTTTTTAATAAAAAAAAAAAACTTACAAAATTAGTAAGCCAGGTTTAGAAAAAAATAGTTTTTCGAAAAACACAATGGCATGAACAAAATATTCAGACATAATGAAATAGACCCTTACTGAAATCTACAAAAGTGTTTAGATTTTGTAGATAAGGGGAAAAGTAACTAATGTTATTTTCCGTGTACGCTTTGCCTCTCAACCAAGGATGCTGACATTACTGCCAAACTTTATCAAACGTGAAAAACATGCAGTCATCACAGCTATTGTATGTGCTAGTCCCCGCTAATCCACCTTTCACTTGCCAGATCAATATCTTACTACAAGCCTGAAGTAATGTCTGAATCTCGGTCTGAATGTTTTTCAATTGTGTCACAAAACATGCTAGATACACTCTAATTCTGGCGGGAATTTATACAGAATGTAAACAATCAAATTGTTTGAAATCTGTGGAAGTGATTTCAATAAGGACCCATTTCATTATATTTGAATATTTTGGTCATGCCATTATGTCCCTTTAATGGTGGAATATTTTCAGGGAAGCAATTAAAGGAGGATCGCCCGATTTAAGTATATGAAATTTTCATTTTGATAGATTAGCCTTCACCCCAAAACTCCAACTGCAAAGTTTCACGCCGATATTTCAAGCCGTTTTGATGTAAGAGCTAAAAACGTGATTTTGTGAGCCCCATAGAGTACTGTGTAAAATTAATATTGGTCGACCAAAAAGGGGCACGTTTTCACTCATAACTTCAAAACCAAACATCCTTTATCCCTAAGATTTCACAGGGTAAATGAGAAAAATAGTAGCTTTCTTCTGATACCAAAATTTTGGCCACTTCCGGTAAAATCTGAACTTCTGGGGACGAGGCTATTAGCGATCGGGTCATGGACCTTTAAGTCATGCGAGATAAGATCTATTATATCTAAATCTCTGAAATTAATTATAAAATGGTTGTCAATAGTATTCATACACACAGAAGCTCTTAGGAAATCATTTCGATTTGGAACTCGAATCGAAAAATATCCTCGGGATGTGCCTTTACAAATGTAGGTTATTTGTATGACTCTTTATGGCGCCCCAGTCTTTTATCTTCCTTTAATTATTATCGTCATCAGAACTGATTATTTTTATTGAGAACCAGTGAAGCAGGTGAAGATATCACTTAACATCGCTACAAATGTGTGGTATCACTTGACAACTGCACGTGTGTATTTAAACCCTGTTGTGGCCGAAGATGTCTTTCAATTAAAGGCTTCTTGCAATCAAGTGCAAATGGGGCCACGAAGAGGAGATAAATTAGATCTCCAGGGGAAATACGAATGGGTGAAGCATTACGGTGGAACAAAACAATTTCAATATTCCTGCTCCTTCTCCTCCTGCTTCTCTTTTTCTTCTTCTCTTCTTCCTGCTTCTCCATCGTTGCCGTCGTTGTCATCGTAATCATCATTCATTCATTCATTCATTCATTCATTCATTCATTCATTCATTCATTCATTCATTCATTCATTCAATCATTCAATCATTCATTCATTCATTCTCATCATCAATTAACCAATCAAGCCAGCTTCGGGTTGTGTAAAGTCTATTTTTCAGCAGCCATATCCGTTAAATCGTTGTAGTTGTATGAGTATAAGAATGATAATAAATAACTTATTAGATAACGTTATACTTTTAAAAACACTTGGGTTTAGCCAGGTTAACACTTAAGTGACCAAGGGGGGGGGGGTCCTACTCCTGGGATTTTTGCGCCGAAATTTTTTTGTAATTACAAAAAACAAATTAAAATCGGCCAAGCCGTTAATGAGTTAATTATTGGGGGTGCCATGGACCCCCCCCCCCTTGGGCACTAACGGAAGTCATCTGAGAATATTTTAATTATCAAAGAACCAAAGGTAATTTTTTTTTGCTGATATATGTTCACACATACATGTAAGTAAGCAATTATTAGTAACATTAAAAATAATTAACCCTTTATGTGCTGAAAACAAACGATTTCATCATGGACGTTGGTAAAGCGTTACTGTACAAAATGACGTGTTTGCAACACCCGTTAAAAATACAGGATCACTAAAACTGCAGGTTTTTTGTTAAATGTAATTTGGATCTTCTAGAATAGATATCAACATAAAATACGTTTTCAAAAAGTTTGATGTAAGCGCAAGGTTCATTTGAAATTTCCGTCTTTTTGTCCAATTTTCGCATGTTTTGAAAACAATGTTTTGCCCCTAATTTGCAGCCCGAATAACAAATTTCATATTTTATTGCTGATTTGGGGTTGTCTTATGACTCTTCACGTGTGGTATAAATTTCGTGCAAAAATTCCTTCGGGAAATTGGTTTCCTTAATGTGGGGTCCCATGGAACCCCCCTTAAGTGATACAGAATGAAACATTGCATTCGAGGAAATTCCTTGTTAAAACAAATATCAGGTGTACGTGCGTTAAATACAATAAGTTGAAAATATCTTTTTACATACTCTGAAATGTTTTGATAAATAAGGCAAACAATGCACAGTAGTTCTTGTTAACGTCATAGATTTGACGCTACCTGACTGCGTTCTTAAATCTTTTGAGTTTCTAAATGAACCATATCCACCATTAGACAGTTTTCGTAATTACATAAAAATGGAATACACAAGGGCATTGTTGCAGATGAAAGTTTGGGGAAACATTTTACTTCCGCTGTCTTCACCATTGAGATAACAAAATTTACGTTTGCTTTTTATTATGATTACCAACCCGACGATTAAAGAATTAGAGATCCGATGACCGTTTTAAAAGCTTCAACAGATTGTTGTAGTTTTTAAATGCTTTATAGAACACTATTATACGGTGTTTCACAAATATCTCAAAACGATAATAAACAATCATTCACTCAAGATTAAAAAAATCATTATTAAAATATTTTTTTGAAAGTTTTAGATCGTTATTTACTTTTACGACATTTGATGGAATATATGAACGTTCAATTTAGATAATTTCAGCGGGTAACTCTTGTACTTGTTGAATTGTGTTGATTTTTTTCCTGAAACATTAAAATAAGCTGAGCAGTATAATGTGTTGAGCAATGAAATTCAAACGCATTCTCTGTCTCTCTCTCCCGTGGTCCAATTACCTATTTACTTTCGTCATAAATATATTTGGAATTGGCAATGAGGAACATGTATTTATAGGTGTCTTGATCTTGAAATATTTAGTAGGAAAGTAAAATTGCTTCCACCCGTCTTCTTTCTTGAGTGTTATGCGCTTTAAGCGATCTCGTAATCTACCTTGTTCAAAATTATTGAATCAATTATTGAAGAAAAATAACGCAAAAACAATATTGAAGACATGCGAAGCACTCTTCATTATAATTTAATTTCACATAAAATAACATCTGAATCTCATATTGTATTTGCTTAAGTATGGGTGTGGTGGATTTATTGTATTTCATTTTATTGTCCACAGAGCTAGGAAATAGGCATTTTCACACCCGGAATTGCAACTGAGAATCTGTCACATGCAGGACTACAAGGTCAATTTATTTTTGCTATCAAAACAAATCATTTGCATACATGCAGAAATGACCTGGATTGATAAATATTTAACTGGTCTGACAATATGTAGCCTATAGCATTTTAAGGTTACCATACTTATTGTACCAGACCTCTTGATGGCTAGAAGAATTTCTGGAAGAGCTCCACACGCAGGTTTCAATTGCCATCGACCGTACCTGGCCGTCAGTTTTCTTCCTAACTCCCCACTTTGTCTAAATTCCTAATGGCTTGACATAGGACATATAACATCAAATACTTACAAAATTCAAGGCATTTTATCCGCCTTCACCATCAACTTCTTCAAAAAATGACCAATTCATGACGTAACCCATGATAATAAATCTAGCCTGCCAAACCAGACCCGAAAAAAGACTTATACCGATCGTCGCATAAAATACACATACAATGACAATTTTTAAATGCAATCGAGACCCAAAGCGGATCTTATACGATCTGCACACTCGACCTTGAACATAAAGTAATACAAATAATTAACAATTATCCGCCAATCGAGACCCAAAGCGGGTTTTTGTAAAAAGATCTGCGGATAAAATACATATACAATTGGCAAATTTAACCAGTCAAATCGAGACCCAAGCGGATCTTATATCGATCTGCTGGCACACTACACCACATAAAGTCCTACAACATTTACCAGCAAATCGAGGATCCGACAAAGCGGACCTATACCGATCTGCCGAACCACTCATACCGCTTTGATGCACCTATTGAAATACGATATCGAACGGAAAAAGAAATATGCAATTGCAACAGACGGCGCAACCAAATTCTTATAGCCTGTTGACAAACCCGTTTTATTACGTTGCTCTCATAAACGTTTTGTTTACAGTTTTTATTTGAATGTTTGTCCGGATTGTAGTGCATAAACACAATGGCTTGGTCATATCTTCTGCAAATCGGTGATTTATCGCAAGAAATATGTACAAAGCAGTGCCTCAAGTAAAGTTTAACACTGATTATCAAAAACATTATCTTGACTTAAAATAAAGAAAAAAAATCTTCCCCAGCGAAATGAGGGATGTTAAGTTTAAAATTCTTTCTGTTGTTGATGAAACGGTAGGAAGTAAATGCGAACCGAAATGACGTAATGGTCCCTGTTTTTAAAGACCTTCTACCATTTTTTACATTCCTTAAATATGTACTTTCAAACAATTGAACGTTTCAGTACGGTTGATATTGATATTTAGGAATGTATGACACACGGGATTCTTGTTTACACAATTTGCTTATTTGTGGAATGATTCTTACAGTGTGTGAGTTATTATGATACAAGAGGTTTTTATCGCCACAATATTGAATGATCGGTATCTTCGAACCATATCACATGAACTTAGTCCACAGTTAACCCGTTACGTACTGTGTCCTTAGCTTGAAGGAAAGGGGTATTTTGAACACAATTTCAGGATTTTGTTACAGTTTTGCACTCGTCATTTTTACATCTTCGAAAATATTCGATAAACACATTTTAAATGTCAATCAGTCACTAACATCAGTAATGGTCACCCCGACATGAATTATTGCGTCAAGACGTCGAGGGCATACTGTTCCACAACGTTGTTTATGATGTCGATGGGCAGAGCGGTCCACTCATCGGTCTACTCCTGCGGGTTTGAGGAAGATTGTCCCTGTTATTCATGGCTCGGCCTAAGGCATTCCAGCATGCTCGATAGGGTTTCACTTCAGGGAAGCAAGCAGGCATGGTAATCTGCTTCCACCCCTCTGCCTCAAAAATTGTCTCACTCCAACAGGCCCTGTGCGGCGTAACATTGTCGTCTGCATGTGGCAGACAGTGGTTTCCAGAATGTCCAGGTACACGACTGCGTTCATGTTTCCATCTGGCACCACAGTGATGTTTTTCCTCCATAAGAATACCGGCCCCATACATCACGGAGCCGCCACGATCCTTTTAAGATGGGTCTGAAAAAAAAAATATTCCCACTGTATGAGTATATGCTCGTTGTGATTTTACTGAGTACATTTTTGGTACACACTACTGAAAATAGGCTAAAATGCTTTTTTATATTTCAAAACCTGACGCCATAGTATGCGTGGCCACCGACGTGAACCAGCATCCACAAAGAGCATCATTGCTGACTTAACACTTAATGTCCCAAGGGGGGGGGGGGGTCGTGGGTCCCTAGTACCCAACATTTGCTTTTTTGTTTGGCGATTTCTCGGTTGACGCATCAATTTTTTCAAGGAGTTTTTTGCTAATTGTTTGATTTATGAATAAATGACTTTTTAATTTTAAAAAAAAAACTATAAAAAAAAAACGCCCACGGCTTCATTAGATAATAGGTTAGGGGTCCCTAGGAGCCCCCCCCCCCCCTTGGGTCTAACGGAAGTGGAAAAAAAACAAGATATTTTACTAATTAAAAAATGAAAGTAATTAAATCTTAGGAATTTTATTTGCTTAGATATATATACTAAGGAGGTAATTAAGTCATAATGAATATACGTAACTCACAATACCTTTTATAATGCTGATAGCCCCAATTTTTAATGTTGTCATGACCATGCTCTTAACTCGTAAAGTCTATGGGAAAGACCAGGTGAATTTGAAGTGTTTCTGAGAAAAATACACAGATGGATACATTTGGCTATAATTTTGCAATGATTTATTTTAAATTGTTCTTCTGGAGTAAGATATAATGAATTATTTTGTTTCAAACCTTATATGTATTTGCTGAGGATGGAAATGTGCGACCCACTCTTTTTCGGAGAGTGACAATTTCATGTATGCCATCGGTCATAGGTCAAGTTCCGGATTTTTCATTTTTGATTGTGGGTATGTGGTTGCTTACGTGATCACGATTTACTTGTGTTGGTGTCATTATCAACAAACTCCCATGGTTAAGTGGTTATCTGGGTTGGGTCCCATAGGAACCCCCCCCCCCCCCTTGGGCACAACGAAAGTTGTTTTTAGCTTGGGCACTTCAGTGGTTATCTCCAATTAACAGAACGTTAGACTAATGAGACTAATTGTGGACATAAAATATTTAAAAAATAAAAAGCCGTTCTTTTTTTGTTTGTTTGTTGTTCTAAAATCGCATAGATAAGTAGAAAAGAGAGAGTTTCTGAAAAGCAAGCAAACACAGGCATAGAGGCCAGAGAGGGAAATCGATAAAACGAGCTGCAGAAGAGAGAGAAGAGTTGTGGGACAAGAAGAGCGAGTAAGAAGAGGATATGGAAGAAAACAGAAGAGTGGGTAAGATTATAATAGTTTCTTCATAACTGGGTTGTTCTGTTAATGCCACGTTAACTATGTCTAATTAAGGGATCTGGAACGTAGAGTTCTCCTGACCGGTTTCTTGCTGATTTTCATGTTTTTTTTTTTTTTTTTTTTTTTTTGGGGGGGGGGGGGGGGGGGGGGTTTTTTTTTTTTTTTTTTGTTGTTTTGGGGGGGGGGGGGGGGGGTTTTGTTTTTTTTTTTTTAAAATAAAAAAAAAAAAAAAATTTTTTTTAATTTTTTTTTTTTTTTTTTTTTTTTTAACTTTTAAAAAATTCTTCAACTTAACTATATCCTACGCTTCTTTTCACACACAAACAATTTAAAATCCCCGTACCGTATCTATTGTAAGGGACCCGCTTATTCCACCAATGTAATTACGGGTGTTAATGAATAAAAATGTTATAAATAGTAAAATCTGCAACTACAAGTTGTTTATGTATTATGAATGCAAGTTATTAAAATAAGATCCCCGGAGAATTAATGAGCTCATTATATGCACAAATATATTATGGGCACAGTGCATCGGTATTACTTGCATGCACCACCTACCCAAAGTACTAATGTCGTCAAATTTGGACATTGTCTCATTACTAACCAGGTAAACTTCTACCAGACACCAATCAGAGCAAATATGCAAATGTGCTCATTTAACACTTAAGTGTATAAGTGGATTTTGTCGTTCGTGTGCCATGTTTTATTGCTAAATTATTGTCGCCCAAAATTGTATGTATTTGCCTAAAATTAATATAAGTTCCGCATAATTTGGTGGAAAAAATTCATATCGGCCACAGCGTTTTAGACTTATTAGCATAAATAAACATTCAAACTTGTTTTGACCCTCAAATCGTACGGGAGTAAATGTATTTATGTTCTCCTATTATGAGCCAAATTATATTGAAAAAGGTCCTTCGGGAGAGTGGTTTTCATTTTTGGGCGGGAGAAATTGCTGTGTGTCACAAACCGCCATTTTGAATCTGTATAATCGAGTTTCATTTTTTTTTTCCTGTTATGTGGTTGTTTTGGTAAAAAAATCTAACGGCAAAGTGTTTTTAGAAGGGGGTCCACCTCATGCACGAACGGGAATACGGAAGACATGCACTTAAGACAAAGAAGACATGTCATGTTCGGAAACATTGAGTACATTAATCTCAAAGTTTTGGTCTGACCCCCTCCCTTAAGTCAGGCTAAAATCGTGTTTCACGTATATCTTGTTGGAATTAAATATGGTTTTCGACATACATATTTTGCTATCATACAAAAACTAGCCAACACAGAAAGTAGGTCACAAACCGTCACAATCTGTGTTTGTGTTGAGAAATCTGTTATAGTGCCATAAGGTACAATTACTTTCTTGCTTTTTTGAAATAAATCCTCGTATCAAAATAAGTACATCGTCTTTTGGAGGTTTGTCTACTGATAATCAAAAGGAACAGAATACTTGGCTATTGCTTGTCATAAATCCAAATTCAGGTAATAAAATATGAGTAAAAATGTCAGCAAAGGTTGAAATGACTCCTTGGAAATGCAAAATCGACAATAGCAGAATTCTAAGAAGGAATGTAATTTATTACAAGAATTAAAAAAAAAGTATTAACAAACTAACCTATTGAGATTTCATATTTCTTTATTCCTTTCAAATGATTACACTTCAGTTGAGGGTATTTTTTCACATACTTGGTCTACAAAAAATATGCAGTGTTTTTGAAGGGTTATTTCCGACCAATCCCCTAATGTGCACCCATTTCACATGATTTCAACGACTTTAAGACAAAATTCAGATTTTTCTAAATCCAAACTACATGATTTAAAGAGGCACTACCCGATCCTCAGCCTCGACCC